>JAODAL010015348.1:0-84207 GCA_025379985.1 Phyllomedusa bahiana | reverse complement strand
TTGAAAAATAAAATAAAATGTTGGTGACATATTCCCTTTAAGCTGCAGTGTGGCTTTTATTGGTTGAAGTCTAATGGTTTAGGTGTAGGCACAGTGTGGCGGCATCTCCAGTCTATCCTTTATGCAGAATAGGTTCTCCAACATCTTGGAAAGCTGGGTGACAGCAAACCTTTCAATTAGCTTTCTTCTTGAGCCGTTACATGGTCATAGTGGGCGTGGCTTTTGTAAAGGGTTGTGGCATAATATTAAAAGGGCGTGGTAATCTGATTGGTTAATGGGGGCGTATTAGGGTTTAGTGCCTAGGGCAGCACGACCTATAAATACAGCCCTGGTGATATGTCAATATACACAAAAAAGAGCAACATTTGAAGGGAAATATGACGATCATAATATTTACAAAATAAAAAGTTTCATCAACTGTGATACAGATCACTTAGTGTATGCCATAGAATGTATGATCTTTGACAAACTATACATAGGTATCAGCATAAGAAAAATGAAAGTAAGAATACAAGAACATCTAGCTAACATTCGAAAAAAACAAATTACTGTACCTATTCAGGAGCTGTGAAACATTATGTAGGAATACACCAGGGCTCTCTAGAAAGCTTCAGATGCTACGGCATAGAAAAAGTTAGGGATCCAGAGAATGGGAGCAGTTGGGAACATCAAGTACGCATGCGCGAAGCGCACTGGATACACACATTAGAAACTAGAATGCCGGAAGGCATGAATCACATAAATGATTTAGCATATATCTATTAAAATTAAATGTAAACAAAAAGGTTCATCTTAAATCAATATACATTTTTTTTTCCAAATTGTTTTTATTGAACAATGTCCTTGACAACAGCATTACAAACAATAGCAGTATGTATAAAGGGATTACATAAAAGCAATCTGGTTGAAATGTCCGAGCATACTGAAAAGAAAGGGTTATTACATCAAGGACAGTTACCTTTTTTCTTTTTTTATAACAAACAAACATCACACAGTCTTATGCACGATATTCTGAAATTGACTTTACATTTCAAATATAACTGTGGATAAACAGTTACAAACACAACATAACTATTGAAAATGAAGCGTGTCTCATTTCTCTTCTCCACGGTGCAGGCTCGAGTGTGCGACTCCCCTCTCCCCCGCCAAACCAACTAGTGGACACAATTGCCCCCACGAGCCATGGCAACATCATCCCCGTGTCACCTGGTCAATGTCCATCCCGCCAGTCTGTTCATGTCAAGCCAATATACCTCATTAAGGATCGACCGCTAACCGCAAATCGATTGGATCAGTGCCCACCAACTGTCTACCCTGATACCAAGAAGTTGTCGCAAAACAACGTTTTATGCACCCCTTAATGTCTGTCGAAAGTGTATCTATATATATTTCTCCCATAGTTCAAAGAACTTTTTTACTCTTGCTTCTTTTTGCAAAGTGGCCTCAACCCAGTCCATATGCATTAAAAAATTAAGTTTGCTCTTGAATAGACTTAAGGTCGGGCCCTCAGGCTGAAGCCAAACCTGCAAAATAGGTTTGCGAGCCGCCGCCGCCACAACATGCCTCATTCTTTTAACACGATTAGGTATATCCGAACCTCCATGTCTTGTAACACCAAACAATGCCCAGGAAGAGTTGGCAACACATTTCAGATGCAAAGACTGGTCCATGTATTCCGTTACGTGGCCCCAAAATTCCTGTATTAGTGGGCAGTCCCATAAACAGTGATATAGGTCCGCCGCTGGGGACCCACACTTGAAACAGCTGTCAGTCGGATACCGTCCTATACGATGTCCCCTAACAGGTGTAAGATAGGCGTTATGTGCTACCTTCATGCACATCTCATTGTATCTAGCCATCGGTAGAAATTTATGTGCGTCAGCAACTGCCTCCAATATAATAGATGTGGAGATATCAGCATCTCGCTCATGCCACTTAGCCAAACCAAAGTTTGTTGCGTCATACTCCAGATCCTCAAGGAGGTATTTGTAAATAGTAGACAGCTGTGCTCTCCTTGTCAGTGGGTTAAGGATTGTACGATCGAAGGCCACATCCCAGTCTGCAAATTGTAGGTGTCGCTTCACCTCTGATACATAGCTAGCTGCTTGTAAATAGTTAAAAAACGGAATCAGGGGTGTAGCATAAAGGCACTGCAACTCAGAGATGGAATACAATTGTTTAGTGTCAAGGTGCAAGAAATGTTTTATTTGATGCAAGCCCAAGCTGCGCCAAATTCTGAAGGTGTGTTGTGGCTTACCCCTCTGGAAATTTGGGTTACTTATTAAAGATAAATATGGGGAATAGTCCGGGTTCAGTTTTTTAAGTTGCCTAATCTTTTGCCACGCCCTCCACACTGGCATGAGCAGCTGATCATCCCCTATCTCCCGAGGGAGTTTGTCGTAGGGTAGATGAACAAAATTAATAAGTGAGATGTTCGTCAGCCCTACCTGATCTAAGGAGCTATCCGTAAAAATTGTTTTAGACCGCGCCCAGTCCGTAAGGAAACGGCCCAGCGCCGCTAAATTGTAAAGACGAATGTTAGGGAATCCCAGACCACCATGTAGTCTACGCTGTTGAAGTATGAGTAACGGAATCCGTGCCCTTTTGTTGTCCCAGATACATTTCCTATATTGTGCATTAATTAGTTTTTCGTCTTTCGGACGTAAATAAACAGGCAGCATATGGAAAATATATAGAACTCGTGGGAACTCCACCATTTTAATTAAATTGCACCTCCCAGAGAATGAGGGCGGAAGATCAGCCCATCCCTTCACAGTGTGTACAAGTGTGTCATAATATCTGGACATGTTAGCAGAGTACAAACAGCTGGGAAGTTTGGTCAACCAGATCCCGAAGTATTTCAAGGCTGAGTTACACCAGCGGATCGGGTGTCCTTAACCAAATGGGCTCAGCCGGTCCCTTTAGAAATCAATATACATTTGAAGATTAAATATGCTGTAGATATAAATCAAAGAAATGACTCAGTATACATTTTTCAGGTTTAAATATAGATAATAATGCCAATCTAAAATTTGACATATATTGAAAGATAAATTTGTTGCAGGCATTGACTATAACAATAACCTGGTATATATCCATTAGAGCCAAATATAAATGCTTGTCTGAGATCAACATATATTTAAAGGTTAAGCATAACAAATGTTACTTAAGAGTTAATGTTCAGTTTGTCTTTGCTTTTAAAGGGTTAAGGGATATGATGTAAGTAATGATGCAATATCTACAACTGTATTTAAAGAGACTGCTGAATAGGCAGTTTTGTGAACGTGATCAAGGGCTATGTAACAAGCCAGAAACGCGTCGGTTTTATGTCACACTGTTGTGCCATCTGCACACGTTTTTGCAATAAATTATTTCTATGCTGTAGAAATACTGCTGGATCCATTGTTCATGTTTGTTGAAGCAACTAGTGGATCGCTTTAGTAAGATGTGCCACTTGATCCCGTTAAAAGCGTTACCGTCGTTCAAAAAGCTTGCGGAACTTTTCATCAGACATATCGTTAAACTGCATGGGCTACCTGAAAATATTGTGTCTGATAGAGGAGCATCTCTGTAAGGCCCTGGGTATCACCCTGTCCTTCTCTGCTTTCCACCCTGAGACCAATGGACAGACGAAGAGGGTCGATCAAACTGTTACGCAAAAACGCAGGTGTTTTGTCTCCGATCAGCAGGGAGACTGGGTGAAATACTTACCTTTGGTGGAATTCGCTATTAATAACCAGGATAGCAGTTCATCTGGTGTTCCTCCTTTTTTCTGTAATTATGGCTTCCATCCTAGACACGCATCATTGTCCGGTGCTACTTCTGATCATAGTGGGGTGGATGTCATCGTTAACGATCTGTGCACAGTCTGGGCCCAAGTTCAGAAGAACTTGGCGAATGCCCAGAACATCCAGAAGGGAAAAGGTGATAAGAGGCACCTTTGTACTGGAGGATTTAAGGTTGGGGATAAGGTTTGGCTGTCTACCCAGAATCTTCGTTTAAAGGTCCCCTCTGGTAAGCTTGCGCCGCGCTTTGTAGGTCCTTATGTCATTCTGGAGGTGATTAATCCAGTGGCCTACCATCTTAAATTACACTCTGGGTTCCAGATACATTATGTTTTTCACCAGTCGCTCCTGAAGAGGTACGTTCCATACGCTATCCCACCTGCTAAACCTCCTCCTCCCGTTAGAATTAAGGGGGAGTTAGAGTATGAGGTGGCGCGAATTATTGACTCTCGCAGAGTACAAAGGTCGCTACAATACCTGGTCCATTGGAAGGGTTACGGTCCTGAGTAGAGGTCGTGGGTTCCTGCTAGGTCCCTTCATGCTGATTCCCTCATCAAGGAATTCCACGAGGCTCATCCAGTGAGACCCGGACCAGGTAAGGGTCCAGTGGCCCCTCCTAAAAGGGGGGGTACTGTCAGGATACGTTCGTCTGGGCAGTCTTCCACCCGTTTAGCACAACGACCTGCGAGGGTTAATAAATCTAACCTGGGACCAAACCCTGGGAGAGGTGCTGCTCCTGAGCCAGGAGTGACAGCTCTGCAGCCTCTCCCAACTGAGAGTGTGTCCCTCAGGACCAATCGGAGGGCCCGGACGCCGCACCAATCAGCTGTGGGGGCGGTGTCCGGACAGACCTCTTAAACCTCCTCATTCCCTCCAAGCTTTGCCTGACAAAGGTTTCCCCTAGAGTTCCCTGTGCTTTGTTGTGATTTGTATTCCTTGCATCTTGACCTCGGCTTGCCTTTTGACTCCGTTTTGCTCTCTGTTTATGTACCGCGCTCCCGCACGTATTTTGACCTCGGCTTGTTTCCCGTTTACTCTGCTGGTTTCTGATTTTGGCTATTACGTTCCCGACCGTACTGACCCGGACTGTTTGACACAGCTTCCCTGACGGCCCTGCACTTAGCAGCGTAGGGGCTGTCGTCCAGTTGGGGTCTGCCGCCTAGGGCAGCACGCCAAGTAGGCAGGGACAGTGGGCTGGGTGGCAGTCAGGGCCCACTGCACCTCCTCTGACATGACAATTAGGCTGCGAAAATTAAAAAAAAAAATGCGCTTTTATGTCGTCATAGTCAGAGTTATAACTTTTTTATTTTGCTGTGTAGGGGCTTGTTTTATGCGGGATGAGTTGACGTTTTATCGTTACCATTATGGGGTTCATATGACACTATGATCACTTTTTATTAAGGCTTTTGTGAAGCATTTTGAACAAAATACAGCAATCCTGGTAGTGTTTTTTATTTTAATTTTTTATAACCATCACCGTGCATTATAAACGGCCTGCTAGCTTTACTCAGCAGGTCGAAACGATTACAGCGATACCCAATTTTTTTTGTTTTACTGCTTTTACATAATAAAAACAGTTATTCAAACAGGAAAACACATTTTTGCATCGCCACAGTCTGAGGGCCATAACTTTTTTATTTTTCTGTGTGCAGAGATGAGTAGGGGCTTGTTTGTTGCGATAGGATTTGATGTTTTTATTGGTATCATTTTTGGAGGGACAAGGCTTTTTGATCGCTTTTGAATCCATTTTTTTGGAAGGCAGGGTGAAGAAAATACTGCAATCCTAGTAGTTTTTTATTTTTAACAGCGCTCACTGTGCAGTATCTGTGACAAGTTAGTTTTATTCTGTGGGTCGATATGATTACGGCGATACCCAAGTTGTATAGTTTTTTTTATGATGAAGTGCTATAAAAAAAAGTGTTTTTTTGTGTAAAACAATATTTATGCATCGCTATCTTTTTTTATTTTTCCATATACAGAGCTATGTAAGGTCTTTTTTTTTTGTGGGATGAACCGACGTTTTAATTGGCATCACTTTGGTGTTTATATGAGCTTTTGATCGCTTTTTATTACATTTCATGTGCTGCGGGATGAACAAAAATCGCAATTCCGTGACTGTTTATTTTGGGTTTTTTTTATGCCGTTCACCATGCGGGTTAATTAACATGACAGATTTATAGGGCAGGTCGTTACGCACGCGGCGATACCAAATATGGTTACTTTATTTTTTAGCTTTCTTGGGGGATTAGCGTTTGTAAAGGGCAAAAGTGCGGTGTACGTGTTTTTATTTTATTATTTGTGTTTTACTGTTTTTCACTTTTTTTCCAACTCATTTTTTTAATTTTTCACCTTTTTTTTTACTTTTCCCAATAGGGAAAATCATTTTTATAATAGAAATCAATACACAGCTTATTGCTGTGTATTGGTCTCTATGGCAACTGTCACTCCCGATGCCTGGCCATGCCCGTAGGGGGGAGGGGGGAATGGTGACGTCACAGACAGCCCGGAAGACATTCTATACCTTCCGAGCTGTCTGTTAGTACACAGCCGCACAATTGTCGCCGACAGAGACGCAGGAGGAGATGGTTCCTCCTGTGTCTCGCTTAATTATCGCGATGGCTACATCACGATAACTCATAGTTGCCAACTGTTGAAATTGAAAAAGCAGGAGAGGGTTTGGCGGCGCGCAAAGCGGGGGCAAAATTTGCATGGAACGCCCACTTTTCGGTGTCCACCCCCTTTAAAAAACCCCCACCCCCCCCCCTAATGCATAAAGGGTTTGGAAAAAGCCAGGTAGATGCCCTAAAGCCAGGTAGAGCCCCCCCATAACCCGGGAGTGCCCCCCTTTAAGGGAGGTAGATGCCCCCTTTTTTAGCCCAATAATGCCCCCCTTTTTTAGCCAAGTAGATGCCCCCCTTTTTTAGCCATTTTGATGCCCCCCTTTTTAGCCAGTAATGCCCCCCTTTTTGCCAGGTAGTGCCCCCTTGTTTGCCAGAAGTTGCCCCCCCTGTTTCCCGATATTGCCCCCTCTGTTCCAGGTAGACCCCCTTGTTTTGCCAGATGTCCCCCTTTGTTCCCGGGGATGCCCCCCTTGTTAGCCCGGTATTGCCCCCTTAGTTTTTCCAGGTAGTGCCCCCCTTGTTTTGCCAGGGAGTCCCCCCTGTTTTCCAGGTAGATGCCCCCATTGTTTGCCATGTAGTGCCCCCTTTTGTAGCCAGGTAGTGCCCCCTCTGTTGCCAGTAGATGCCCCCCTGTTTGCCAGGTAGATGCCCCCATTGTTTGCCAGGTAGTGCCCCCTGTTTGCCAGGTAGTTTCCCCCTCTGTTGCCAGGTAGTGCCCCCATTGTTAGCCGGGAGATGCCCCCATTGTGACCAGGTAGATGCCCCCATTGTTTGCCAGGTAGTGCCCCCTCTGTTGGTGCCCCCCATTGTTGCCAGGTAGGTGCCCCATTGTTGCCAGGTAGTGCCCCTCTGTTGCCAGGTGATGCCCCCATTGTTTGCCAGGTTGCCCCCATTGTTTGCCAGGTATTGCCCCCATTGTTTTCCAGGTAGTGCCCCCATTGTTTCCAGGTAGGTCCCCCTCTGTTGCCAGGTTTTGCCCCCATTGTTTGCCAGGTAGTGCCCCCTTTGTTGCCCAAAGGTTAGTGCCCCCTTTGGGTTTGCCAGGTAGTGCCCCTGTTGCCAGGTTGTGCCCCCTGAGTTGCCAGGTAGTGCCCCCTCTGTTGCCGGGGTATGCCCCCCTAAAAATAAAATAATAAAAGCCACTCACCTGACCAGGCTCCCTGAAAGCCCCGGGCGAGTTCTCCACCCGGATTACCCTCAGGGAGAAGTTGGCATGTAGCATAACTAAGGGGGTTAATCGCCCCCGCCCCTCCAAGTGATCTCCGGTCGGGGCCAAAGCGGGGGATGTCGCTTAATAAAACAGCTGACATACCACAGCAATCGTGCGACTCTACTTTAGAGTTCGCACGATCTCCCCGGGGGGGGACAAAAGCATACATCCATGTGTTTAACCCCAAACCCGGACGTTGAAATACAAGGGGGCGCGATTGTTAATCATCAATGCATTGCATAGGCAATGTTTAGGGTGTACAAATATGGGGGTTTCCCCATTTCCTGCTACGGCCGGAAGGGGGGAAAACCGGGGAAATGAAAGTGACGGGAGCCTTCACAGGGCTCCCCACCGCCGTGTCCGGTCGTCGGATCGTCGCAGCTATGCTGCGCCGATGCCGCGGTGTCTGACGGGTTAAACAGCGCCAGCGGGCGACACCACCGGCCGGCGCGGTTACTGCGGGTGTTAGCGGCTGATCGCCGCTAACACCCGCCGGCTGTGCGGGAGGGTCGCGGAGCGATCCCCCTGCAAAGCCCCTTAGCGGCCCTGGGACGTACTCATACGTCCAGGGTCGTTAAGGGGTTAAATAAAAAATAAAATCTTCCAATCAACATTAAAATTGAGCAGCCTAATGCTCTCTTATATTACTAATACGTATAAGCTTGTAGTATAATGTTGCACTGTGTTAGCCATAGAAAGTAGTAGAAGAGTGAAGAAATCAGCGGCGATAACCTTTAGAGGCTTAACTGAGTAGTATTGTATCTTCGAGAACACTAGCTCTCTTCTTCAGACATGGTGTTAACACCTGTTGGACCGTATTTAAGGGCTCACAGAAATTGTTCCACTCTTAAAGCATTAAATTCAGAATGCCAAGAATTGTTTTGTCACTTTTCCAACAAGGGATATCCTGAAAAATGCCTAACAAAAGCATTTAACAGGGCTATGGCCAGTGACAGAGGGCACCTTCTAACTAAACCAAGAGGGAGAACAAGTGATAACTTCTGAAAGATGCATTGGCACCTTTGATAGTCGTGCTATTGAAGTGATAGCCATATTGCGGAGACATTGGAATATCTTAAGAGCTGATCCAGAACTATCTGAGATCATTCTGAAATATGGATGTGTAACATACAGAAGAGGGAAAAACCTTCTAGATGAGCTATTACATAGTCATTTTCAAAATGACAAAAAAGAAATGTGGCTTAAATCTCCTGTGGTGGGCTTTTACCAATGTGGCAACTGTTCATTTTGTCCTTATGTTTTGAAGATCAAAAGCTTTGTGAACCCTATTGATGGAAAAAAATATGATATAAGACAATTTATTAATTGTAAAACAAAAGGAGTTATCTATGTTGCTATGTGCAATTGCCCAAAGATCTACGTAGGGAAAGCGATTCAAGAATTCTGTCGTAGACTCTCTTAACATTTGCGTACCATCAACATGAAGGGAGATACTCCACTTTCAAGGCACATCCTTGAAGTTCATAAGGGTAATGTTAGAGACCTCTTATTTTGGGGTATTTGCTCGCAAAGACTAGATCCACATAAGGGTGATCTGATACAATTTTACACAAGAGGAAGCCAGGTGGATATATCAGCCGCATATATTGGGCATGCAGGGTCTAAATGAAGCATTTTTCTACTCTGAAATTATTTGAACCCGCTATTTCCTAAATAAATATTAATTAATGATTAAAAAATTAACAATTGAATGTATAATTCTCATCTATAATTTCATATTCTTTTGATCCTTGATATAATAACAAATGACACGTGTCAATACAGCGTGGATATGAGACATTTTCTATTAGAACCTAGTGGATTAACCCTGTTGTTTCTTTATTATAATTATGGTCCTGTGACCCACAAGCTAATAAGTTTATGTTGTATAGTTTGAATATTAACAGAGATTAATACAAGTTAGGGTGGTGATAAATAAAACTAATGTGGAAAATAATGAAGAAATAATACTGTCCTGTGGCGAAACATGTCCGGGAGGTTAGGATCTTTATTTTAAATATAGCCAGCCTGCTCTCTTTACAGCAACCACTACAGAGATTTGCCGTAATCTATTACTGTCTTGGATATTAGTATGGCCTAATGAATAGGGTGTATACAGTGTAGTGCCTAAGCTATTAATCTATGTTCAGATAGCAACACACTTCCCTAGTGATTATACAGCGTAGAGCCCGAGTTATTTATCTGTAATAAAATAGCAACACAATTTCTTAGCAAATTATATGAATAGAGAGAGTCGTATTGTACTGGGTAACGTGACAAGTGTGTAGCAGTCTGATTAAGTTATGCAGACATTTAGGGTGACATGTATGATTTTTTGCGCCCAGACGCCAATTTTATTGTGCAAAATAGTAGTGTTGAATGCGCCTGAATCTATGAACCCGGTCTACTGCGGGTCATAAATCAGGCGCATTCTAGCGCAAAAACAACAATTCAGGCTAAGGTAAACCACTTTTAAAGTAGTAATGTGTAGCATGTGTAGCTTCGTACGGTTGTAGTGCGACACGCCTCCAGCACGCCCCCGATGTCAGGCGCATTACGAAGTGCAGCTGGTTAAAAATATAGCGAACAAGGCCGTTCATACATGTTGACCTTAGTGTCCAGGTGTTATTTCTCCAACTAGGGTGTAGATAGTAACAGTTTTGTAACGTAATATACAGTGATAAGCATAAGCCATATTTTCTACTCAGATAGCAACTCACTTTTCATAGTCAAAGATAGTACAAGACTCAGTTATTTACATCCGAATGTAGATAACTTTAACTTATAAATAGTCAAAAGAATGGGCTCACCTTTAGTCGACTAAGATATATGTAGTAGTTTAGACTTGCAGCACTCCATGTTGCTGTCTGGGATATCCTGCTGGCTTCTGCAGCACTGACAGTCTGCTTACATGAACAATCCCCTGATCCAGCGCTCATGGTAAAAAAAATCTTTTATTGATCCAATTCCAAAAATAGGAGCATAAAGTGTAGTCTAAAACAGTCACAATGCTTACGCATTTCGAGCCAGCATGGCTTTTGTTAACAGCTACTGGTTGTAACATTATTCCAAGAGTTAAAAAACAATTACTACCCATTCGTCTATTACATCATATCCAGTATTACTTAAAGGGACTAGAAAGGGAAGATCTCTCCTTAGGGAGAGATCTTCCCTTCCTGAGCTACCCGATGCCTCCCACACAGCCAAGCCAGTATGCTTCTTCTGCTCTGCACTGGAAGAGGGACCAAAAATCCCCGAAACAGCGTATGTCTGTAAGATTATGAGATACTGCTTGGCTTAAACATCCTTTTCCTTCTCAGACTCGGTCGGTCAAAAGCAAATTGAGGATTTGTTACAACCAACAGAGGGCGCTGTGGGCTTCTCAGCCCCTTTCCCATAGTGCCTTGTGATATTAAAGGGACTAGAGCATATTATACGGTTTCAAACTATAATTCAACATGCTATAAACTGTTTGCAGATTAAACTATGTGACGTATTGCTTACAAACCATGTATTTCTGTTGCATATGTCATATGATGAAAAACACAGTATGATGCATGAACAAAGTATGATGCATGAACACACTAGTATACATACAGTAGATCTGTTCTATAATTAAGACCAATCCAATAAGCCTCACGCTGTCTTAACAATATTTTCCCAGTTGCCTCCCCTGTAAGGTTTACTGATATTTGTCACTGGGGACTCTATGAACGGAAGGTGGATCCTCTGGTCACTGCATAGAGTTGGCAATGCCGGGGGGCGGAGTCTAAGGGGCCCCGTTATCTTCGCCGAAGCAGGGCGTAGCGGTGACAGCTGAAGTAGGATGAATAGACACTGGAGCGTAGACCTGAAGCAAGGATGAACAGGTTAGGCAGGAACAGTGCGTGGCAGATGAAGGTCAGCACGATGGAGGAAGACAGGACCAGGAACGCAAAGAGAAAGTTAAAGGTATTCGCTAGAGAGCGCACAAGGAAGTCACTAGTGACCGGACACCAACAACTGGGCGCCAACGGCAGTAAAAGGAATCCCTATAAAGCCCATGTCTGAACGCCACAGATGGAAAGAGAATACCTGTAGTGCACTGGCCCTTTAAATCCTGAAGAGGTTAGTGGCCAGTGGGGAAAGTGCGAGAGGCAGGAGAAGACACAGCAGTGCGCCGATCGAGGAGTAAGCCAGATGGGGCCGGGTGACTATACGCGCAGCTAAGCGAGCGCCAGGAGCCCTGTGGCCAGGAGCCGGGTGGCGAGTGCGGCCGCAGTCCGGGCGTCATACCACAGTGTAAAGAATGACAGAACCCCCTTTAGGGCCTCTTCTTCCAGGAAACCGAAGACTGTGAAAACGTTGGATGAGAGTGTGAGCATTGATGTTTTCTCGTGGCTCCCAGGACCTTTTCTCAGGACCGAAACCCTTCCAGTCAACGAGATATTAAGCTTTACCTCTGGAATGCTTCATGACAAGGATTTCCTTTACCTTGGAGGTATCTTCGGCACTAGAAGGTATGGCAGGGGAAACCACCTTGTGTGAATACCGATTGAGAATCACTGGTTTCAGGAGAGACACATGAAATGAATTGCGAATGCGGAAGGAGGTAGTAACCGAAGTTTGTAATAGTACCGTTTTGATCCATGATAGAATAGATAAATGGGCCAATATAGGCGTGGGGCAAACTTCAAAACTGGCACCTCGAAGGCAGATGTGCCTGAAGAAGCCAGACTTTACCCCATGTTGGTATGGTAGGAGGGGGCCTCACGTCTCTTTGTTCAGCTTGTGCCTTAAAACAGGCAGAAGCTCATATTGTAAAATTTTGACGGGTGAGTTGCCAATTTGAAGAAGTCGCTTACAAGAGTGTTTGACTGCAGGAACTAACAAAGAGGTATAGATGGCAGAGAAGACGAGGAGCTGACACAAACACCACGTAAAAAAGAGAACATCCCAGATGGGACTCGCTAGGAATGGTTATATGTAGTTTTAGGCGATACCTCTGTCCAGGGCAGCAGAGGAGACCAGTCGTCTTGCCGATCTGATGTAAATAGCCACATATAATTCACAAGGACCTGGTTGACCCGTTACACTTGGCCATTGGACTGTGGGTGATAGGCAGATGAAAAAATCTAATTTAATTTCAGAAGAGAACAAAAGGATGCCAAAAAGTGAAGGGCCTCCCCTCCTTATCGGGAAAAATGTTTGAAGGATCCTATGTAAAGGAAGATAGCTGCAAGAACTGTAGCCAAAGCTGCGGAGCCAAGGAAGACCTGGGCGGGTGTAAAAGGCCTTTTTGGGAGAACTGGCCCACACTACCCAGACAACCGGACCCCCCCTGAGGAGGAAGGTAGTCACGAAACCCGGGGCCATGCTTCCGGATGAGGAAAATAAAGGGCCAATTTTCCCTGGTCAGTGAAACAGGTGTGCCAGGCCCTCGAAGGGACTGATTGGTTCAGGAAACCTTGGCAGGCCTTGGTATCCCCATTTAGTGGAGGGGGCAGTGGGGCAGGGGGGGAAAATGCTTAAACCCGCGGGAAAACCGGAACGCAGACTGGTGCAGGAGCCTGGACAATGGGTGCTTCCAGGAGACATGCTGCTAGGTTCTGAAACATCACGAACAACTGCTCTTGACGGCCCCCTGGCACGTGATCTTGGCCACAAGGTTCTCGATGTCTGGCAGTGGTTAATTGGCGGGTTTCCATGGGCCCGTTGTATTCCGGGGGACTTATAAACGGAAGGGGATCCTGGTCCCACGTAGAGTTGGGCTGGCCACGCCGGGGACGGGAGTTTAAGGGGCCCCTTGTTTGGGGAGCCTGCGGACTTTGCCAAGGGAATTCCCCGGTCGCTACCCCCCCAGCGGGCCTAGGGGGACAGCTGAAGCGGGGATGATAAAAATTAGAAAACCATGGCACACCAATTCTGGTATTTATACAAATAAGGGGAGTATTTTTTTTTTCCACAAAAAGAGCAGTTGCTGCTTAAAAGGGAAATTCTGTAAAAGGGTTTTTCCCTTGTAAGCAGATCTGACTATCTATTTTTTGGGGAAAATAAAATACCCCTTATTTGTATAATACCAGAATTGGTTTTGTGCCGTGGTTTTTCTATACTTTTGGTAAACTGAAAAATTTTTGACCTTACCACGACCCACCCACCCATGGGGTGTCCCTTTTTACCCTTTATCTTGCTAAAAGGGCGGGAGAGTAGACACGGGGGGACACCGGAGCGTGGACCGAAGCAAGGAGAACAGGCAGGCAGGAAACAGTGCGTGGCCAGAGAAGGTCAGTATATGAAGAAGAAAAAAAGGAACGCAGGAAAATAAAAGGTTTTTTTGCTAGAGAGCGCACAAGGACGTACAGAAAAAAGACACCAAAAACTGGGCCCGAGGCAGGGAAAAAAAGAAAAACCCCTATAAAGCCCGTGTCAGAATGCCATAGGTGGAAAGAGAATATCTGTAGTGCACTGGCCCTTTAAATCCTGAAGAGCTATTCATGCACACCCTTACTGGCTAGCCGGGAAAGTGCAAGCAGAGGCAGGAGAAGACACAGCAGCTCGCCAATCGGGGAGGGAAAAGGTTGGGACAGTTATTTTGCGCAGCGAAAGTGAGCGCCCCCCGGGGAAAGACTGTACCTTGGCCCAAAAACCTAAACCACGAAGTGGGCCAGGAGCCGGGTGGTGGGTGCAGCCGGGTCCCGGGGGTCGGGCTTTTTATGCTGCCAAAATGTTTTTCTCTCTCTTTTTATCTTTGACTGTTTCCAACATAAAAATTTTTGTATTGAATGCATTCTATTATGTAAATCGTGTGGTGGGTGTCACAATTCAGAAAACCTTTCATAGGAAAAGCTTCTGTTTGCTTAGAATCTCTAAATTGTGCTGTGTTTTAAGTGAATTTTCATATATTGCAGCGGGCTCCCCATATGCAATGTTTTTTGCAACAAAGACACTAGGTGATACATCATTTCCAATCGTTTTCCCCTCCTAGGTACACACTGTACACCTGTTTGTATAATTTTAGCCAAAATTGGATCTTGTTGAAGGATTGGAAGGTTTTTACAGAAGATCGATTTTATTGTGCCATAATCTGTGCTATATTTGGTGGAAAAGATTTTTTTTGTCATTGTTATTTTATGTTGTTTATTCATCAATAACTGTTTTTGGAGTTTTATGTTGTATTTTGTTTTTAGCTATATTTAATATATCCACTGTGTAACCACGTTATTGTAATCTCTGATCTATTTTTTTTTCCTTTATGTAATCCTCCTCTAAGGTGCAGATTCTTTTTGCTCTAATACATTCTCCTAGAGGGCTAGTATCTATTGTCTTTGGATAGTGGAGCTATTTGCTTTCAATATAGAATTTCCCGCCCCTGGTTTGCGATGTAGGGTAGAGATCATACATTTCTGTATCTCCTTGCAAATAAATATCCAAAAATGGTATTTCTCTTGCATTCCAACTGCCTGTAAAACGCAAATTACAATGATTTGTGTTAGTTTACTCGAAAAAGGGTTGTATGAGCACCACATCGCAACCCCATACAATCAAGAGGTCAATGATATAGCCCATACCACTGTACACATTCCCTAAATGGATTGGTATCACTAAAGATGACATGGTTGTCCCACCATGCCATCAAGAGTTTGGCCAAAGAGGGTGGCATAGTCTCTCCCATAGGAGCTCCTAACAATTGTAGGTAAAAGGTGTCATTGAACAAAAAAGTATTATTTGCTTACTATATGGGAAGGGAAAATTTTGAATTCCTCATTATCCTCATTATATTGGCTATATTATTTTAAATAGAAGGGTACTGCAATAAGGACCATGTCATGAGGCATACTAGAATAAAGGCTAACCACATTGCAGCTAACCCAAGTATGTTCTTCTTTCCATTCAAAATTTGAAAACATTTGCAATACAGCCATGGTATCTTTAATGTATCCCGGAATTCTTTGCACCAAGGGCTTCAGGTAAGCATCCACCCAGGTGCTGATAAGGGAGGAGTTTCTCAAAATTCGATTCTTCAAATTTTGCCGAATTTTTTCGTAAAAAAAACGCTTCATCCGAAATTTATTAGGCGTCATTTAAAAAACACATTTCCCGGCTGCAGAAGCCTTTCTGGTGTTGTAGAACATTGTTGCGAGCTCAAAATTTCATTTAAGCGGGTTTGGTATTTAAAAATGCTGGTTTTTGTTTGACATGAAAAATGACAGCCTGCTTTTGAAACGTTACACACACTCTCTGGCAGTTACGGGGGGAAAATGACAAATAACTGAAGTGGGAACGTAGCCCCGAAAAGGGAATATCGCGCCCCCTTAAAAGGGAAAGAGTGGGGCACAAATCCATAAGCATCCCAAAAAAAGAATAGTAAGTTCCTTGAGCAGGCACAGGTGCAGAATAGTAAGGGGACACCAGCAGGGGGATGCAGGCAGGCTACGGGGGTCATCTAGCGGCCGTGTGTTGAACACCAAGCCAACGGTTCTTGAATGGTTGACTAGGTCATCCCCTTTCTTCCAGATGACATCTGACAACCCCGGCCAAGAGTCAGTGGGTTCGTCAGACACAACCTTTAGTTGGCATGGCCCGGGAGCAGCCGGAGATGACCCAGACACACCATGGCAGTATACAGTGGAGATGGAAGCAGTGAGTCCCACAGAGTCACTTGTGCAAATGGCCCAATGCATGCTGATTTGCCTGGGTAGTGACAGCCAAATAGTCACCATCCGGCAGAGGGATGACTTCTGGTTCTCCACCGTCTTGGACCCTCACTACTGGTCCAAAATGGGGGACTTTTTTTCACCTGCCGAGAGGGAAGACAAAATCGCTTCACACTTCACTTCTCTGGGCAGTTATAGGGGTAAAACCGACCAAATAACTGAAGTGAGAACGTAGCCTGACAAGGTAATATCAGCGGCAGCTAGAAAAAACTGAGCTGAGGGCCACAATCCTACTATAGCATCAAAGAACGCAATAGTAAGTTCCTGGAGCAGGCACAGGTCGCAGCACAGTAAGGGGACGTCACAGCAGGGGTGACTTGGTGAGGCCAGAGCTATCGGTGTCATCTAGCGGCTGTGTGTTGAACACCAAGCCAATGGTTCTTGAATGGTTGACTAGGTCATCCCCTTTCTCCCAGATGACATCTGACAACCCCGACCAAGAGTCAGTGGGTTCGTCAGACACAACCCTTAGTTGACATGGCCCGGGAGCAGGTCAGGGGCCCTCACTTGTCCTCAACCCGCCTCTGTCCCGTTTGGTTCCCACAGCCAGAGAACTACTATGTGCTGTGGACTCTGCACCACTATACAGCGAGGACGAATTATTTGAGGACAGTCAAGGCAAGTAGTGATGAGGAGAGTGGCATGGGGGGCTAAGTTGTGAGCGGCCAGGCTCTGTACAATGAGGCCGTTGAGGAGGACAGCAGTGACGGGCAAACACTAATCAATGTAGCCGTACGCACTTGGGAGCTGGGTGAAGCAATGGCTTCATCATCATCATCATCATCATCGGAAGAAGAGGGCGGCAGCTTGCACATCAGGCAGTGGCGCAGCGGGCAAGTCGGTAGTGTGGCTGGGAGTCAGCAGGGTGGCAGCAGTGCGAGGTGGGGAGACAAACGGCCACGGGGTAGACCACCTACTTTGCAGGTCCCAAAAAGTAGGCGGCAGGGGCTAAACCAAGGCAGCGGGCGGTAGCAGTCGTCAGTGCGGAGCGTTGGTGGTAAAATCACCTACGCGGCGGTGTGGCAGTTTTTTGTCAAGACACCGGAGGAGGCAAACATGGGTATATGTAGAATCTGTGATCAGAAAGTGAAGCGTGGCCAGGGACCTAATGTTGGCACCATGGCCCTGAGTCAACATATGCAGCGTCACCATCCAGTGGCCTGGGAGAAACTTGTCTCAGATGTGGTGGTTCATCCTGCCACAGTAGCAGCACCCAGTGGCACGCATTCCCATTTCAGGCAGTAAAGGGCCCTCCACCCCCTTTTGGGCCAAAAAAGAGTTGTCTGTCTTTCCCATCATTACTGGTCCAGAAGCTCCTGCTCCTCGCCACACATGGCGCCATCAGTCGCTCCCCGAGACGATTGTCAAGAGACAGCAATATGCGTCTAGCCATTCTAAGGCGCAGAAGCTTACCGTGCTCCTGTCCAAGTTGGTGGTACTGCAGTCACTCCCTTTTCAAGTGGTGGACTCTACACCAGTCAGGGAATGCCACCCATCTGCAAGACATTCTAAAAATGGCCAGGAAACCTTGCATGCACTTCGGGCCAATTCCTACACTCCCAAAAGCACACCCTCCTTGAGCTGAACAGAAACTATGAACAGAGTAAAACAGAGCAAAACAGAGAGAAATCTATGAACAGAGAAAGGCCATTAATGATTTCTTGATGATCCAAGCGGACAGGGATATTCCACTGTGTAATTTAGATGTCAGCCAGTGGCAGCTCATGCGTGACACCTGCCGTTTGCTCAGGCTCTTTCAGGAGGCCATGTTATTTGTCAGTTGCCAGGACTACGAGATGAACAACAACATTCTACTGCTTCATGTCCTGGAACAGATGCTGGGAAATCTGTCTGCTCAGGGGACTGGAGATGTGGCGACTACATCTCATGGCAACATGAGTCCGGTGGGGGCAATGGGCAGCCAGTGAAGAGATTGCCAGGGGGGAGAGACAGAGGAGTAACGAAGAGAGAGGTGAATCAGATGGGCAACAGAGTTAATAATGGATTGAAGGAGAGTGAGGGTGCTAGATGGGAGGCCACAGAGAAGGATGTTGCAAGAGTCTAGGCGTGAGATGACGAGAGCATGGACAAGCATTTTTGTGCTTTCAAAGTGAAGGAATGAGTGGATTCGGGAGATATTTTTTAGGTGGAGGCAAGGGTAAGGGTTTGGATGTGCGATTTGAAAGGCCAGATTGAAGTCAAAGGTTATCCCAAGGTGGTGGACTTGTGGAGCCAGTGAGAGCGTGCAGGCATGGATAGTGATAGAGAGATCTATCTGCGCCACCGTCAATCCTCGCAGGTCTGACCGGGGGTTTTCTCAGCGCTCACGTACCACTGCCACAGCTGCTGTGGGGGGAGTAGGACCAGCTCCATCAGCAGCAACCTGAGTCTGGAGTCTTTGATCTGTTGAAATGATTGATTGTTCTACCCAGGTGACAGGAGAGGAGGAGCAGGAGCAGCCGGAGATGACCCAGACACACCATGGCAGTATACAGTGGAGATGGAAGCAGCGGGACCCTCAGAGTCACTTGTGCAGATGGCCCGCTGCATGCTGATTTGCCTTGGTAGTGACAGCTGAATAGTCACCATCCAGCAGAGGGATGACTCCACCCTCTTGGACCCTCACTACTGGTCCAAAATGGGGGCCTTTTTTTCACCTGCCAAGAGGGAGGACAAACTCAAGTACTATAGAGACATCCTATGTAGTCAGTTGGCAGCTACCTATCTGCGTCATCGTCCATACTCTAGCAGGTCTGACGGGGGGTTCCTCAGTGCTCACATACCACTGCCACGGCTGCTGGGGAGAGGTGGGTGGGGTAGGAGCAGTACCAGCTCAATCAGCAGCAATCTGAGTCTGGAGTTGTTGATGAGTATCTTTCTTCACCCCCCTAGTGAGAAAGGTACCCACAAGCAGCAGCAGCACTTGGAGCAGACCCTGAACCCTGGATTCCTCTGGCTACCTGCCTCAGCTACTATTCTGATGCTGCCACCTGCCTGATGCCACACATCTGCTGCCAGCTGCTCCTTCTACCACCCACCATCTTTACTAGTGACTGTTATTGCCACCCACCTCCCACTCTTCACTGGGCCATTATGTAGCCTTCTGATGCTGCTGCCACCTCACCACTCAGGTCTCCTCATGCTGCTGCTGTCACCTCCAAGCTATGTCACCATGTCACTCTCTGGCTTGATGCTGCTGTTGCCGCTACCTCCTCATTATGTTACCTAGCTGCTGCCAGCTCAAAGTTATGACATTGTGCCACTCTCTGGCCTGATGCTGCCAGGGCTGCCATCAGAAATTTCGGGGCCCTATACAGCTGCAGCATCGGGGCCCCCCCCTCTCCCAACCCAGCCCTCTATCAATCCCGCCCCTCACAACTTGTTGTGTCACAGTCTACGCTGACCTACTTTTGAGTACAGTGCGTTACAGAATGATAACGCTCTGTGTGTCTTAAAGAAAAACACACGGGACATCTGCTATCACCTATTTGGTGCGATTAACTGGTATAGACATATCATTTGTTCAACCCTTGCAGAAACACAGGGGCCCTGCAGGTAAGGGGAACCCTATAACATCTCTCTATTAGATCACAAATAAGCAACTACACATATTCCTATCCATGTCCCACAATTACTGGTGGATTTGTACAATAGTGAGATGTACTGATCATGTACTAATAAGTGGTCTATGGCTTGCACCCTACTTTAAAACAGTTATCAGCTGCAAAATGGAGACCATATAGTCAGAGGACTCTAGTAAGCCACAATTAGGTTTCAGTCAAATACACTAGTAACTTCACAAATGAGTCAGTTACACCAGGGGTCCCCAACTCCAGTCCTCAAGACTCACCAACAGATCATGTTTTGTGGCTTTCCTTAGCATTGCACAGGTGATATAATTATTGTCAGTGCATTCTGTGGGAGATCCTGAAAACATGATCTGTTGGTGGGGCGTGAAGAGTGGAGTTGGGGGAACACTGAGTTACACTACTATGACTTCACAGATGGATATCAGGGAGGTAGGCTGCAGGAATATTACACGTAGTTCACTTCCCTAAAACAACATCAACGTCACAGCAGTTAGTTGACAGAAACCAATCTAGGATATCATAAGTCATGTCTAGATAAGTAGGCTACAAGAATATGTCAAAGAGGTTTCAAGCATGGAACTACCAAGACATCACAATGGGTCTCTGTCAGGCAAAGCTGCAGTCATGTTACAACAATACGACTTTTGTAAAACAGCTTTGATGTTACAGCAATCACTTGATGGAGATCCACTTGTTAGATATCAGAACTTCAGAATTTACTACTTTGTAGGTAAGCTACTAGGACATCACCAGTGTGTTTCAGACAAGTAAGATACTATAACATCACAAAGTTTCAGGCAGGGAAATGACCAAATCAAGGGCTCACAGACTATTCTCACATGGGGCCTTGCATTGTTGGTTTGTCTGCACACGCTATAAAAATCTGCCACCCAGGGTTGTAGCTATAGGCGATGCAAAGGTAGCAGTCGCTACAGTGCCCTGCAGCCTGAAATGGCCCAAAAGCCCTTCTGTGACATAAGATGACACCAGTTTTATAATTAGCACATAATAGTTGGGGGGCCCAATTTAAGTTTTTGCATTGGGGCCCAAGAGCTTCAAGTTACGCATCTGCTGCTATCACCCCTGGATATGGTTAACAGCCATTCGTACGTGACGGATGCTGGTCCAGTGTAGACAATATATCAATGGTGAGCATCTGCACCTTATGCACAGACACCAATAATAATTGTATACATGGCGTACACCTCCTGCCTTATAGAAATCAGGATATGCTTACACCATATACCTCCAATAAAGAATCAATCAGATATACCACTTCAATATCTTTTGATAAGCCAAGAAAAGAACAGGTTATCCTGACATCAATACAAATGGTCCTCACAGCCTGCATTCAATTTCTCAACTAAACCTCTAGCAAGCCAGCCATTAGATACCTGTATAAGCCTTACCATCTTCTATAATGCACTCATCAGAATAGGAGCATGGAGTATATAGACGTTCATGTGCATGATAAATATGGTTATTATACAAGGCTAAGGTTTAACACATTATTTGTGAAATAATACAATGACATAATGAACCCCCTCAGTAAGTGATCGGAGCTCAGTGGGTGAGAATTCCTGTGCAAGAACTTTGGGTCCTCCAGAGCAAGCTTAGTTAGGTCATTCTTTTCTTACCTCGAACAGAGATTTTTCTTACTAGACAAGTGTGAAATCAAAACAGGTAAAAGATGCATACATAAAAATCCATACATATGTGCTGTAATCTTATAATACAGTAGGGACCCAAAGTACATATCTGTACATCATACACACATACTGTATATATGTTAGTGGGGTTATCCCATCAGAAGAGTTCTCTTTTTAAGCATCCTACTATGACATATAGAGGTTATAGTGCAAGCACCTTTAGGGAAGACCCACCCCTCCCCCAATGAGGGAGAGTGGAGCATAATACAATAGATATAATATATATATATATATTTATATATATATAGTATATATAATATATATATTATATATATATATATTATATATATATACATATATACAGACCAGCACTAGACATTCAGTTGCACTGACCAAGAATAACTTTTAAACTTACTGTACTTTCCAGGTTGCTGCTCAAAAAACCATATCAAGCCTCTCCCTCTGTCCGCGCCGCATCCGCTAGGCCCCGCCCACAGGGGGCAGAGCCTCACTGATTTAATTTGTTGTCCCACCCACTGACAGAGAGAGGAGGGGCCCGGCTGCTTCGGTCACAGCATGCAGGAGATGGAGGAAGTTAGTGAAACTGCCAATGTATACCTACTGAGCAGCGGGCAACTGTGACACGGAGGTGGAACACGGGCCCCTGAGATGTGTGGGGGCCCCGCTCAGTCCCCCTCCAGCCTTCATGTTTGTAGTAAAAATAGCTGACATGGTAGCAAGAACAGGCTTATGGCCTGTTCTCTCTACCATTTCTGTGAAGCAAGGGGGCGGTACCTACCGGCGGCCGCGGGCCCCCCCTTGCTTCGCAGATCGGCAGGGCCCCATACGGGAGTACTGCCTGTACCCCCCTAATGGCGGCCCTGGATGCTGCTGTTGCTGCCGCCACCTTCACACTGTGTAATTGTGCCAATCTGTGGCCTACTCATGCTGCTGCCACCTCCACAATTTGTCATTGTGCCACTCTCTCACTCAACTACCCTGTGGTTTCCTAATGCTGTTTCCACCCTCCACCACTATATGACATTGCCATTATGTTTGGTTTTCCCCTTCTTTTAATCTGTCAGAAGGAATTAAAAGGACAAACACAACCGATTGTGTCTTCAGAGAAGCTGTAAGGCCAGTATGACATGGTCCTTTGTTTACTTCAGGCTTGTCTGATGTTTAGGTAGCCAAAAGCAGGAGTGGATATAAAACACAGAAGACATGCAAATATTCTATTTACTTATTATTTTTTGGATTAACTCCTGTTTCTTTTTGGCTTTAGTAATGATGGATTATTGACCAATTGAAAGCGGACACTGAAGCATCATTGGAAGGGCAAAATGATTTGTGACGTCAATGCAAAATTACTGATGACACCCTCTCCACTCTTTTGGGGTGGTTCTACATGTTTCAGCGTTTAAAAGAATCACCACAATAAGTGAAAAAATTAACTGTTTGCCACAGATAGCAATATCCCAACACTTCGTTAGAATCGTTTCATTCATCCTTCGCTAAGACGCTCCCCAGGGGAATTATTTCCTGCAATTATCGGTCTTAGCCCAGATGGTAAAATATTTTTGTGAATTTTAGACATACCATAAAAAACTAGTATCATGAGATTGTTCCCCACCAGGTATGTTTTCTGTTTCTTGGTTATGGCTCCTTCATTTAACAATTTTTTTAAGTTGATTTTTGACATTTACAGTGGGGTTTGCTATCAATTTATAGTAGGTGACTTTATCTTCCAGGATTCTGTCCACTTGTGCAACATATAAGCTCACATCCATTACAATTGTAGCCCCACCCTTATCAGCCTTCTTTATCATCAAATTGGTGTTATTTTTAGTTCTATTGCTTTTAACTGGGTTTGAGAAAGATTTTTATTTTGATGTTTCCTATAACCAGCACAAGTATTTTTAAGATATAATTCCATAAGGTCCCTTTCCATAGTGTTCTGGAAAGCTTCCAAAGCACGTAGTATGGCTTTTATAGAGTAAAAGTGGGGATTAGCCATATTGTGATAGATGTGGGCCACACTTCCAAAATTATCATGGTCATTGACACTTCCTTGAAGGTGGAATTCACCTAGTGTTTTTAAGACTATTTGTTCTTCAAATAATAATAATAATAATAATAATAATAATCTTTATTTATATAGCGCCAACAAATTCCGCAGCACTTTACAATGTAGAGGATATAATTACAGACAGTGAAAGCTACTTATAGATGAGACACAAGGTGTGAGGGCCCTGCTCGCAAGAGCTTGCAATCTATGAGGGTGCCTGGGGGAGACAACGGGGGAGAAGTGCTAAATTTACAATGGTCCAGCCCTGTTTAATAAATATGGGGTGGTTTACATAAAAATTGGGTGAACCTGTCACCCAGACAGTACATCTATATACAGGTAAGTGCCTGGGAGTGCCCTAGTGTAGGGAGTGACAGAAATGTATGTGATAGAAGGTGTGGGTTAACAATTAGGGGTTTTGGTAGGCCTGCCTAAGAAGATGTATTTTCAGGACACTCTTAAAACTGCTAAGGCTAGGATTGTGCCTGATGGTACGTGGTAAGATATTCCAGAGAATGGGTGCAGCACATGCAAAATCTTGAAGATGGGCATGGGAGGTTCGGATGATTGTGGTCTGTAGTTTGATGTTCATAGCTGAGCGGAGAGAGTGGTTAGGGTGGTAGACAGACATGAGGGAGGAGATGTATGGGGGTGCAGCGCTGTGGAGAGCTTTATGGGTGAAAGTAATTAGTTTATGTTGTATTCTGTACTGGATGGGCAACCAGTGCAGTGACTGACCTGTGTAGAGGCATCAGTATAGCGGCTGGAAAGAAAGACGAGCCTGGCTGCTGCATTCAGGACAGATTGGAGACGGGAGACAGATAAGCAGGGAGTTACAGTAGTCAAGGCGAGAAAGAATAAGAGCAACAATGAGAGTTTGAGTTATTTCCACAGTGAAAAAAGGACAGATTCTGGAGATGAGGTGCAGGTGACAGGAGCGGGCGAGGGATTGGATATAGGGGCTGAAGGACCGATCAGAGTCTAGAATAACCCCAAGACAACAGGCCTGCTGCCTAGGTGTTATGATGGTTCCACACACTGAGAGAGAAATAGCAATGGGGGTTGGTTAGTAGATGGGGGAAAAACAAGTTCAGTTTTAGTGAGGTTCAGTTGGAGATAGAGAGAAGACATGATGTCAAAGACAGCGGACAGGCAGTCACTGGTGTTTTGTAGCAGGGCAGGAGAGAGGTCTGGGGAAGAGGTGTATAATTCGGTTCCATCAGCGTAGAGATTGTACTGGAAGCCAAATCTACTGATGGTTTGGCCAATGGGGGCTGTATAAATTGAGAAGAGGAGAGGACCAAGAACCGACCCCTGAGGGACCTCAACAGCAAGAGGGAGAGGAGAAGTAGAACCTGCAAATGAGACACTGAAGAAGCGGTCAGAGAGGTAGGAAGAGAACCAAGAGAGAGCGGTGTCCTGGAGGCCAATGGGATGGAGCATGCTGAGGAGAAGGTGGTGATCAACAGTGTCAAATGCTGCAGAGAGATCCAGCAGAACCAACGACGAGTATTTACCCTGACATTTAGCAGTGTGGAGGTCATTAGAGAATTTAACTAGAGCCGTTTCTGTGGAGTGTAAAGTGCGGAAACCTAATTGCAAAGGATCGAGAAGAGAATTGTCAGAGAGATAGCGGATTAAGCGAGAGTAGACCAAGCCTTCCAGGAGTTTAGAGATGAAGGGCAGGTTAGAGACTGGTCGGTAGTTGGCAGTGAAGGATGGGTCCAGAGTGGGGTTTTTTAGTAAAGGGGTTATAGTAGCCTGTTTGAAGGAGGATGGAAAGATGAGAGAGAGGTTGAAGATTGCAGTAAGGTGAGAGAGGACAGCTGGAGAAATAGACTGGACAAGGTGGGAGGGAATGGGGTCACTAGAGCAGGTGGTGGGGCGAGCAGACAAGAGAAGTCTGGATACTTCTTCTTCTGTTGTTGGGTCAAGGGCCGAGAGCAGATTAGAGGACGTGCGGGGAAGGACATGATTGGTATTATTTTGGGATTGCGATATGATGTTTTGCCGGATTCTGTCAATTTTGTCTTTGAAGTGAGTGGCCAGGTCTTCAGCACTGAGGTCAGTGACCAGGGCCTGAGTTTTGGGCCTGAGGAGGAAGTGGAAGGTATCAAACAGGCGTTTTGGGTTATTGTGTAAGGTTGAGATAAGGGAGGTGAAATATTTTTGTTTGGCTCAGTGAAGGGCAGTGTGGTAAGTCCTGAGCATGAATTTATAGTGGAGAAAGTCTGCAGGTAGCTTTGTCTTTCTCCACAGACGCTCAGCACACCTGGAACATCGCTGCAGATGGCGAGTCTGAGGCATGTGCCAAGACTGCCGGCGTCTGACTCTGGTGGTGGGGTGTCTGAGTGGTGCCAGTATGTCCAGGGTGGTTGAGAGAGTTTCATTGTAACATTTGACAGCCAGGTCAGGACAGGAGGAGGAGGAGTTTGGGGGCAGTGAGGACTGTATGGTGTCTGTGAGTTCTTGGGTGTTAATGGAGCAGATACTTCTGAATGGGTGAAGGGCCGGTGTGTCCAGAGAGGGCTGAGAATTATTGATAGTAAAAGAGATAAGGTTATGAGAGAGAGCATAAGGAGAATTAGTGAGGTTAGAAATTCATGAGAGACGACAGAAGACCAGATCAGGAGAGTTGACATCCTTGTGGGTGGGAGAGTCTGTAAACTGCGAGAGGCCAAGGGAAGAGGTTAGTGAAAGAAACTGAGAGGCAGAAGGAGACATGGGGTCATCTATGGGGATGTTGAAATCACCCATGATGAGTGTGGGCATTTCAGAAGAGAGGAAATAAGGGAGCCAGGCAGCGAAATGATCCAGAAACTGGCGGGGAGAGCCGGGTGTCTGTACACAACCTCGACTCTGAGAGAAAACGTCCGGAAGAGTCTGAGGGTGTTGACCTCAAAAGAGGGGAAAGTGAGGGAGGGTACAGGAGAAATGACCTGGTAAGTGCAGTGTGGAGAGAGAAGTATGTCGACTCCTCCACCCGGCCTGTTCTCAGGTCTGGGGGTGTGGGTGAAGTATAGGCTGCCATAGGTGAGTGCAGCAAGGGAAGCGGTGTCAGAGTGCTGGAGCCATGTTTCTGTGAGAGCCAGCAGGTTGAGGGAAAGAGAAAGAAACAGGTCATGAACAGCAGTGAGTTTGTTGCCAACAGATCGGGCGTTCCACAGAGCACATTTAAAAGGGGCAGAAAAAGACGTACAGTGAATAGCAAGCAGATTAGCAGGGTTTCTATGGGAGGCAGAGGAGGAGGTGGGATGAGCAGTCAAGGAAGGAGGGCCGGGGTTAGGAGAGATGTCTCCTGCAGTGAGAAGCAGGAGAATGAAAAGCGACAGCAGATGGTTAAGTGATGTGTATGAGCGGCGCTTGTGAGGCACTATGCAAGCTGGAGATTTGTGGTAGTTAAAAAGGGCGAACAGTGGGTGGGATGTATACAGGGGTAAGGGGATGAGAGAGCAGCTGATATGGATAGGATTGTAAGGGGGTGAGACTGGATGGTAAAGTAGAAGGGAGATGGCTGCAAGGTAGATAGCAATAGTGAGCATGGTGAATGAGGTGTGGTACTCTAAAGATAGGTACTCACAAAAAGCGATCCTCCTGGCCCCCTTATGCCCGCTTCTGTCCCATTTCGGTCCTATTTCTTAAAATCACATACAATCTATCACTTTAAAATCTTGCAGTTTCAAATCATGCACTACTATAGATGCTAGATTGACCGATGGTCAGATTGACCTTAGCTCTTGAAGTTATAGGGTCCTATCAGCAGGTCATTCATATCATCTGGGAACTCAGATGTCATAAATGGGTGGAGTTACAAATGGCCCTTCACAGAGAACAGACCTCAATGTAAGGTTTGGGATCAAATGGCTCAACAAATAAACAGAGTAATTATGGAACACAGAGCTGGGATGCTATCACCTCACAAACGTACCATTCAAATACACAATATACTACAACAGATATTGCAGTGGGGTGGCTGATGATTTTAGTTCACAAACGTACCATTGAAATACACAATATAATACAACAGATATTGCAGTGGGGTGGCTGAGGATTGTAGTTTACAAACGTACCATTGAAATACACAATATAATACAACAGATATTGCAGTGGGGTGGCTGAGGATTGTAGTTCACAAACGTACCTGTGAAGATAGGAAGACAAACATGATCAGATGATAGCAGGATGCCTCGGTCCTATTTCTTAAAATCACTTATAATCTATCACTTTCAAATCTAGCAGTTTCAAATCATACACTACTATAGATGCTAGATTGACCGATGGTCAGATTGACCTCAGCTCTTGAAGTTATAGGGTCCTATCAGCAGCTCATTCATATAATCTGGGAACTCAGATGTCAGGGCTAAGCTGTGCTCAGACTGCAGACAGGCTGCAGCAGCCGATGTGCGCTCCCTCCCTGATACACTTGCTGCTGACAGCTCTGTGAGTGACAGGAGCCCAGCCACTCCTGACAGGGGGCGAATGCACTAGCCAATGGGAGGACCCGGAGGCCGCTCCAATCAGCTGCAGGGGCGGTATCCAGGAATCCCATTTAAACTCCCTGAAAGCTGAGTGCTGCGCCTGTGATATTCCTGGCTACCTCGTGTTTCTTGTTTGGTTATTGTGTTTTGCTTATCTGTGTACCTGACCTCGGCCTGTTCTCCTGACCCCGGCTTGTCTCCTGATTTTGCGCTTCGCTTCCGTTTGGCTTTTGACCTCAGCTTGTTTACGTTTATTCCTCTGGTTCTGATTTGTGGCTTGGCGTTCTTATTTGATATTGACCTGGACTGTTTGACTATTCTTCCTTCTGACGGCCCCAGCACTTAGGCAGAGCAGGGACTGTCGCCCAGTTGCCGTCTGCCGCCTAGGGCAGCACGTCAAGCAGGCAGGGACAGTGGGCTGGGTTCCAGTTAGGGCTCACTGCACCTCCCTTGACGTGACATCAGATGTCATAAATGGGTGGAGTTACAAATGGCCCTTCACAGAGAACAGACCTCAATGTAAGGCTTGGGATCAAATGGCTCAACAAATAAACAGAGTAATTATGGAACACAGAGCTGGGATGCTATCTCTTCACAAACATACCATTCAAATACACAATATAATACAACAGATATTGCAGTGGGGTGGCTGAGGATTGTAGTTCACAAACGTACCATTCAAATAAACACTATAATACAACAGATATTGCAGTGGGGTGGCTGAGGATTGTAGTTCACAAACATACCATTCAAATACACAATATAATACAACAGATATTGCAGTGGGGTGGCTGAGGATTGTAGTTCACAAATGTACCTGTGAAGAGAGGACAACAAACATGATCAGATGATAGCAGGATACCTCAGTCCTATTTCTTAAAATCACTTACAATCTATCACTTTCAAATCTAGCAGTTTCAAATCATGCACTACTATAGATGCTAGATTCACCGATGGTCAGATTGACCTCAGCTGTTATGTTAAACCATCAAATTAATTTACCATTTATTGTAGATTCTGTTTCAGTCTCTTTATTTGCAACTTTATCACATATAACCTCAGTGTAAAAATATTTATTCACTGTTAGCACTCTCGAAAATGTATTGATATCCATAGTAGCTGCGTATATATCAAAATCATATGCTGATGAAAAATTAAGTCCCTGTTTTAATATTTACAATTGTGATGTAGTCCATATGGTAGGGGTTAACTTTGGTAACCTCATATGTGGTTATTTGTTCATTTGTCTCTGAGGTTTCCTTGTAGTGATGTTTTCTGCCCCCTCACCCATGTTCCCCAGTCTCCTCCTTATGCGCTTTTTGACATTTCTCGATGTTTCACATTTCTTTCTTTCTGTGTTGACATATTATTTCCTTGTTTGGTATGGCTTCTCGTTCGCAGTTTGTCCACTTCTAACCGTATTGTTTGAATAGGTAGTTTCTACATCAGAAAAGCTGACTTTTCATTTGTTATTATCCTGCCATCATCTCTGACGCTTCAGTATAGTTTTGGGGGTATTGTTGTTGCAGCATTCTTTGGGCCACGTATAAACTTATTATTTTTATAGTTATCCAAATCCCTTTGGTACTTTCTTTTTTGTTGTCCATAATTGTTGCTTCTAATTTCACTATTGTTTCTCCCAATTTTTTCTCCTTTCTCATATACTCTTTATTGTCGTTATACAGTTGAAACCAGAAGTTTACATACACTATATAAAAAGACACATATGCTTGTTTTTCTCACTATCTGACATGAAATCAGAATAAACCTTGCCCATTTTAGGTCAGTTAGGATTACCAAAATTATTTATATTTGCCAAATGCCTGAATAATGAGAGAACGAGGTCAGTTAGGATTACCAATATTATTTATATTTGCCAAATGCCAAAATAATGAGAAAAACAGAATTTTAAGGTATTTTTATTACTTTCTTCAAAGTCAAAAGTTTACACTAGGATTACTATACCTTTAAACACTATTGGGACAGCTATTTGATGATGTCATGTCTCTGAAATCTTTTGATAGGTTTATTGGCAACATATGAGTTAATTAAAGACACACCTGTGGATGTATTTAAAATTCACACCAGAAACACACTGCTTCTCTGTGTAACATCATGGGAAGTCTAAAGAAATCAGCCAAGATATCAGGAACAAAATTGCACAAGTCAGGATCATCTTTGGGTGCAATTTGCAGATAACTGAAGGTGCCTCGTTCATCTGTACAAGCAATTATACGCAAGTACAAAGATGGAAATGTCCAGCCATCATGCTGCTCAGGAAGGAGACGGGTTCTGAAAGTGGTTCGACATGTGCATATCAACCCAAGAACAAAAGCAAAAGACCTCTGGCGACATGTGTGATCGGGAGTTGCGCCTGTTTTCTGGCGAAAACGGTGCCTCACCGATCCGAATCCCCTGTCGGACGCAGGGATGCGGTGTTTGCAACCTTCGCCACTTTCGGATGCGCCTAACATGAAGGGGTGTGCAATGGGTGCGGTGTGGGCGTTCTGGGGCGGGACGCACCACAATCGAATACTCCGAGGCATGCATGATCGCGGCTCGGCAAAGTGCGGCTCATTGCAGCGCTCGACAGCTCCGACAGGCAGACCTAGTTGAAGCTGTCCTAAATGAGCCGGAAGAGGCGAAGTGAAGCGAGAACGTAATGGAATGGGGCAAAATGTGCTCTAGGTCAACTGTTACAACAGTACACAGCTCTCAGCTCCGTGAGGCATGGAGTATGATTACAAAAATCGTTTTAATTAGGTGTAAAACATTATCTGAAAAAGAGCTCAAACCTTCTAAAAACACTCCATGCCGCACAGCGCTGAGATTTCAGTGCCCCCATCTCTCCATAGACTACAATGGGACAAAGTAGCTTGCGCTCTGATTGGCTGGGATAGCCAAACCCCCCCGCTAGCTCAACAAACACTTTTTTTCTGTTTTTTTTTCACTGTATTTTGATTCATATCCAGCCTCAGGGAAAGCTGAGAGCTGAGAATTTTATTTTTTTGAGCAATCTTATGATTTTATTTAAAAATTTTTAATGACCCATTTTTTTCAACTTTAAATTATTTTTTAGAAAGTTTTGTTTTGCACTTTATTCTTTCATCATTTTGACATGGTTTAATGATTCTCGCTGTTTTCCCAACCGTCTCGAATCGGAAAATGTTAGGCGCCCCTTCTCGCCTAAGTCCCGCATGGCCCACACCAGGGGGCCAGGAATTTTCCACCGCATGTATGAGTGCACATCCTCGGGGGCAACTTAGGGCAGTGGCCTGCCCCCTAAGTTCCGAAAAGCCCCCTCACAAACACGAGGCCGGGGACTTTACCCCGCATTTATGAGCGACCTCGGGCGCCAAAAACGAGGCGAGCTTTCAAGTTCGAGGGGCCCTTGAAATTTACGCTCCGAGCAGAGTTTTCTACATTTCCCCCTTGTAAAAGAGCGGGGGAAGTGTAAGATTGTATCATTATCCCAGTAAAAAAAGAACTGTATCAAATAAACTAAAAGGGACTCTGCCTGAAAAACCCTTACTCCAAAAGAAACATAAAAAAAAGGTAATTTTTTCCAAACCCAAAGGAAAAAAAGACCTACATTTTTGGAAAAAATTTGTCCTTGGTTGATAAAAAAAAAATTTAACTTTTGGCCTAAAAAACCAATGTCATTTGGAGTAAAAAAGGGGAAAAGAAGCTGGAAGCCTAAAAACCCCTTTTGAAACATAGGGGGCGCCATGTTGGGGGGTTGTTTTGCGGCGGGGGGGCTATGCACTCACAAATAGATAGCATCAAAAGGGAAAAGAAGTTTAAATGTGGCAAACTAAAGCAACATCTCAAGACAGCAAATTAAGGCTTGGGAAAATGGTCAATGACCCAATGGACAAAAACCCCAAAAATCATACTCCCAACTGGTTACAAAGTGGCTTAAGGAAAACCCAAGTCAATTTTTTTGTGTGGCCACCAAAAAGCCCTATCTAAACCCTTTGAAAAATTTAGGGGAAAAGGAAAAAGGGGAGGTGTGGAAAGGCCCCAAGTCAACTTTTTAAAGGGGCAATGCACCAAATATAATGAAATGTGCAGTGGAAAAAAAAAAGTTTTATTTAGCCCCAATTGTAAGTTCCCCCACTTAGAAGATGAGAGAGGCTTAATTGACACATGGTCCCTAACTAAAAAAAGACAAAATGACAAAACAAATCCAAAGTATTGAGATGAATTTTTGATATTGACCAAATACTTATTTGCAAAAAAATTCTTTCTAAATCAGAAGATGTGATTTTCGGGATTTGTTTTCTTATTTTGTCTATGGGCAGCTCTGAAATTTTGTCCCAAATCCTTCCTTGTCCCAGGACCAAGAAGATTATCTAAATACTTTTAAAGTTGGTATTTTCTGAATTTCCCCCTTCTTGCTGAAAGTTGTCCTTTTTATCTTTTTTTTTGTTTTTCTGAAAGTGCTGTCCTTTTTATCATTAAAGCTTAAACTTTTATAAATTTTGGCCCTTGTTTGTCAAAAGAACCCATTAGCCTTGATCATAGGTTTTTTTAAAACCTGTGACGTGGAGAGCAGTTTTAACCCAGCAAGTGCCGGTGAGCAGTGTTTGTGGGGTATGGAGTTCTTCCCTCTGGTTGATTTCGAGGAAGATGATGGCAGTGTATATTTTGGGGTGTGATTTATGTTCAGTTTTCCACCTGAGTGGAAAGTGAGTGCAAATAAGATTGAGTGGAAATAAATTAACCGCTTTAAAGTGTCTCCCATGTCCCATGCTGGTAGGTGTGACACCCCTTTTTACACTGACTTAATCCTTCTGGGAAATGCTCTTGATCAGATTCAAGCATGTCTCGATCAAAATCTGATCCTAGGTCTCTTCTAAATGTTGCCAATGTTGGTGCATACTAATCAACTCGCTTGGGTGTGAATACAGTTTTTTCTTCAACTCTACCCACAAGTATTCGATTGGGTTATGGTCTCAGGACTATGGAAGCCAATCCAGCAACTTTACTTCATTGTCATTTCTTTGCCAATCTCGAGGTATGCTTCTGGTCGTTGTTCCACTGGAACACTATGTCATCTTTTTCATACCCATACTACTCGAATGTATGAAGTAACTCATCTTGTAGGATACTCACATAAAGCTTAGCATTGAGGCCACCATCAATCCTGGTCAAGTATCCAACGCCTGTAGCTGTGAAACAACCCATATCATCAAGCTTCCTCCACCGAACTTGACAGGTTCTTCAATTTCTCAATCCATTTGCCCCTTTCCCTTAATTCTTCCAGACCCATTTGCACCCATCAAAGACCAGTGTATTGACTTTTGTCTCATTGCTCCAAATCACCTGTTTCCAGTCTTTTTACTTTCCACTTTTTGTACTTTTTTGCAAAACTTGATCCAACGCTTCTTATGACAATACTGAAGTCTGGGTTTCTTCACCTTTTTTTGGGCCACCATTCTAGACTTGTGTAATGCAAGTTGCAAAATGCTTGTATGGACGTCTGTGATCTCTCCGTTAAGCTTATACGAGCCACCTCCACTACCGTGTTTGACGCACTAGAACTGATAGACCTTGTTGACTGCAACATTTTTTTCCTGGACATCCTATTGGCTTTTGAATGGGTGGATGGGCTTAATTTTGTATTCTTCCAACTGTCATGACCTCACATAATACAGTTTGGCAATTTTCTTGGCCAAGAGACTGCAATCAATTATCTGGATGGTGCCAATGTCTTGGGAAATCTTCTTTATGGCTGCTCCTCAAACCATTGACCTTTTGCTTGTGATTCAACTGTAAAAACAGATTGCAATACCACCAGGAGCAAAAGGTAACAATGCAGTTACATGACAAGAATCTGCATAACTAAGTATATGCTAAATAGTTGCAAGTCAAATTTATATATGAGATAGCCAAGATGATTGTCTATAAAATGATGGTAGTCTGATGTTCAAAACAGTAGTGAGTGGGGAGATATGGAGCCTGAAAGTCAAAAGTTCAAAACATTGTTACTCTTTTGCTTGTCATTGTACATATAAGCTTAGTTCTGTACATAATTACTGAGCTTGGTTCAGTTATGTAATGAACTTCATTCTGGTTATAATGATTATGTTAAAATGTAAAATATTATAATATTGTAATTCTTTAATTTGAATATTAATTTATGGATCATTTTCTGCATATACTTTTCATGCTTATTTTAGTCAGCCAAGTAGAGAGCCTGTTGTTAAAAATTTGACCCTTCACTCTACAGAAGCGCAAGTGGCACCTATCACTCTATAATATAGACTGAAAGGTAAGCAAAGTGCATAAATCTTAAGGCTGGTTCCAGACTTGGCAATTTAACGGCACTCGTTTGCGGATTTTTCTGCGGATTCAGTATTTAGAATCCGCAAAACCCTCCCCATAGACCTTAATAGAAAAACGGAGCTGTAGTCTACACAGTTTGGATTTTCTGAAGTCAGATTTCAAAAGCGACGGCTTTGAAAAGACTTAGAACATGTTAAATAAACCGCTGGAAAATGGTGGATTATAATACTGTTCAATTGAATGAGGTCTCCAAAATCCGCAACAAAAAACGAGAAAAAAAAAAGAAAACCGAGTGTAAAATACTGCTTGGATTCTAATTAGAATCCAACCAATATTTTGTCATGGCCAGGTGGATGTAGCCTAAAAGTAGCAGCAGTGTGGATTAGATTTTAGGAAACCCCATCCTCATACTAGAGGAAAAAATCTGCATGGAATTCAAAAGGAAATTGACTTGCAGTGCAGATTTGAAATCTGCAGTATATCAGTTTCTGTTATCGATACGCTGTGGATTTGTTGCAGGCTTTCCAGATTAACTTCCATAGGTAAGTCAAAATTTGTGACAAATCCACAGTGAAATGTATTGTCTGCAGCAAAATCTGTAACTGTGGATTTGTAACATATTAATTTTTTTTCTATTTTACATTAATATATGCATAAAGTAAAGGCTTATGGGAAAAGAGCTGTAGAGCTCCACAGCGCCCTCTATTGGATGGCACTGCGAGGCTCTTCAGTTCTTTTTCCCATAACCCTTATTTTGTACAAAAAAGCCATGGGCAAAAATCCCACCTCAACATTTAAAGTGTCTCCCCCAATAGAGTTTTTCCCCCCCTTTCCCACAGAATATACAGTATGGTAATCCACTTTTGCCAGCGGCATTTCTGCCCTTTTGGTATGGAACCTAATTGTGTCCGGAACTGCAATCACAGTATTGCATGTTTTTTCCCATATTTTTTAAAACTTGCCTTTACAAAATTAGATTTTAAAAAGGGAAAAGGCAAATGGAAAAATTTAGGCCTCGTCACACATCACAGGATTACATAGATTTTTAAGCGATTCATATTAAATTGAAAAAAATCCGACTGTAACCAGTCCCCATAGAACCCAAAAGAAAAATCCATGCGAAAACTATGCAGGGATTTTTTTATTGTCGGATTTATAAACTATCGGACTGTGCCAGAATAAAGAACATGTTCTATATTCCGACGGATTCTAGTACACTTCAATGTACTGAGCCGGCCAAAATCTGAAAACCGACCCCAGTACGATGTTAACCCCTTACCGGCGGGTGTTAGCTGCTAATTGCCGTTCCATGCTGTTTAACCCCTTAGACGCCACGGCAAAGATTGGCGCGTTGTCTATATCAATGTTAAATGGTGCCACGCACCATCCCTCACCCCCAAACAGAGCCACACCCCAAAATCACGGGCCCCAAAACCTTTAAACATGGCAGCGGGGAAGTCTTTTGAAGGTTTCAAGGCTTCCATCACTGCCATGTTTTCGATTTTGCTACTTCCAGTCCCAGGCAGGAAGTAGTAAAATCGCCGTCTTTGTACACACTAATGCATTGTATTGCAATGCATTAGACTGTATAAATGATCGTGTCCCCCTACTGATGTAGCAGCCTAGGGGGACTCAAAGTTAAAGTAAAAAAAAATGTTTAAAAGTGTAAAAAAATACCAAAAAAATTAAAAGTTCAATTCACCCCCTTTTGTCATTTTCCAATTAAAAAAAATACAATAATAAAAAAGTTCTTCATATTTGGTATCGCCGGGCCGAAAAAATCGATTAAATTAAAAAAATAACATAATTATCCCAAAACGCTGAACACCGTAAAAAACAATTCCCAAAAGCCATAATTGTGTATTTTTGGTCATTTTACGTCCCCTAAAAATGTAATCATGTAATCCAAACTGGTAGCAATAAAAAGTACACTTCAGCCCACAAAAAATGCACTCACTCAAGCACGTAGGTGTTAGTACAAAAACGGCGCAGAAAATGGTGCTGTGGCGCAAATTTCTTAAATAGAAAATTTGGGGGATTTTTTTACAGTACCAAAACATAACCAAAAACCCCACATGTTTGTATTGCCAAATGATATCAAAACCCGCAGAAACAGATAACCTAATTTTTACTGGAAAATTTAACGGTTTTTGAAAACAAAAACCTCTGCAAAGATGGCGAAAGTAAGTTTTTTTTCACATTTTGCCCCACTTAGAATTTTGCTTTTTTTTCAGTATATTCTAAGGGGGAAAAAAAATAACACCATTTGAAAGTACATCTTTCCCAAAAAAAAACCCTTATATGTTTTAAATAAATTTAAAAACAAATGGCTATGGGAAGGCAGGGATAGAAAAACAAATGTGAAAAAAAAGGATTTTTTTCACATAGCAGTGTAGACACAGCCTTAGCAATACATGAAAAAAATCTGTAGAAAATCTACACAAAATGACATAAATAAGAATTATCCAAAAAGGGAAATTTTCAATAAGAAAAAGGAAAAACTCCACGCAAGAAAAACGCAACTAATAACATATGGGGGGAAATAAAGCACAGGAAATGAATACAAAAGATTATATATAAAAGGAAGAGCATAGGAAGGATTTCAACTCTAGAGATATGTCTTTGAAATAAATACAGGCATAAGCCTTTTACGTTAAAGGGGATGAAGGGGTTACAAAAGACAGTCCACAATAAGCAAATAAGCAAAACTAGTGGGAAGAGTGTAGTAAATCAAGTAACAGATAAACTCCTTGAACTGCTACAACTTCATTGTATTATCTTCAGATTAAAATTAATGTTCATTAAAAAAACTAAAACTTTTATAAAGTTCACTTAAAAGGAACCTGTCACACTTAACATAGTACAGAGTTACATAGTTAGTATGGTTGAAAAAAAGACATGTCCATCGAGTTCAACCAAGGGTGGGGAAAAATGCGGATAAAGGGAGGGAGAAAGGAAATTTGCTGATAAAGACTTGGATCCCATAAGGCAGCTGTGGCGAACCTATGGCACTCGTGCCAGAGGTGGCACTCGGGGTCATCTCTGCTGACACGCATGCCAGACGGCCCACTCGCTGGCTTCCTGCACTGGGACCCGGACGCCACGCTGGGAGGGCTCGGAGTCCGGGTCACAGTGACTGACCTGGGTAGTCCCCAGGTCTGACACAGTGGGACCCGCCACAGACCATCAGCATTGAGGGTCCGCTGCGGCCCCATGCTGCTCATCTGGGCAGCGGCACGATGTAGCTACATCATCGCGACGCTGCCTCTCCTCGGCTGCACAGCCATCATAGGCTGTGCGGCCGAGGAGCTGCCGGAGGAGCGTCCTAGCGCTGGTGGCGTGATGACGCTATCACGCCTCCAGTGATAGGCAGAAAAGAAACACGTTGGGAAAGAGGTAAGGTAAGTATTAATGTTATTACTTTTATTGGTGGACATATATCTATATACTGCCTGTGGGGAGCTGTATTCTGCCTGTGGGGAGCTATCTATTTTCTGCCTGTGGGGAGCTGTATTCTGCCTGTGAGGAACTATCTATATACTGCCTGTGGGGAGCTGTATTCTGCCTGTGGGAGCTGTATTCTGCCTGTGGGAACAAAAGTTAGCCTGTGGGGAGCATCTATATTTATGCCGTGGGGGTATCTATAACTCCTTTGGGGGGGAGTTGTTTTCGTCTGTGGGGGCTACTATATACGCTGGGGAGCTGTTTTTTTCCGGTGGGGGCTTTTTATAACTCCCTTGTGGGAAGCTGTAACGGTTGGGGGCATTATTATTGCCGGGGAAAAATTCTTTATAAAAATCCCGTGGAAAGCATTATATATCCTTTTGGGAGCTATTATATCTGCCTGGGGGGCTGTATTCTGCCTGTGGGGACTATTTATCTACTCCCTGTGAGGGCTGTATTCGCTGGGGGAAAACTACTGTTATGCCTGGGGGGGGCTATTTTTAAATACTCCCTGGGGATATTTTTAAAACCCTGTGGGGAGCTGTTTCTGCTGTGGGGGCTATTTTTAATACTGCCTGTGGGGGCTGTATTCTGCTTGGGGAGCTATTATAACTCCCTGGGGGGAGCTGTATCTGCCGGGGGAGCTTTTTTATTATTGCCTGGGGAATCATTTAATACTGCCTGGGGAAACATTATATACTGCCTGTGGGGAGCTGTATAATCCCTGTGGGGATTTATTACTCCTGTGGGAGTGTTTTCCGCCTTGGGGAGCTCCCTACTGCGGGGGGAGTTCTACCCCTGTGGGGGAGTATCTATTGCCGGGGGGGAGCATCTACGCCGTGGGGAGTATCCATGCCTGGGGGAGCTACCCACCCTTGGGGGGCCCTATATTTTTACATTCTCCCTGGGGGGAACCTATTCATTTTTACCCCTACTGAGGGGCCATATATCTAATACCTCCCTTTTCGAGGGGACCTATACCCCACCTAACTGAGGGATTTATATACCTAAAATAAGGATTGCTAGAAAGTGGGGATTCAAAGATATTTGGGCCCAAATCTGCGGGGATGATTTTGGTTTGGGGGGAAGTCACATAAAGGTGTAAACCCAGTGGGAAAAAAGGGAATGTGAACGACTCATTGGAGAAACGTATCTTGAGTCAAAAAAGTCCTGAATGTAATTTTATATGTGTGCAAAGTGTAATGGTTTATATTCGTAAAAAAGTGCAGCTCCCCTCTTAAAAAGATTAAAATAGACAAATCCCCGGTCCAGATGGCATACACCCACGTGTCCAAGGGGGTTAAGTGATGTCATAGATAGGCCCCTATTCTTTAAAACCCCCCTTTAAGGGCCCCCGGGTTTTTTGTTGTTTACACGTTCGTTTTTTTCCCCCCTCGCCTTCCCAGAGCCTTAAACTTTTTATTTTTCCACCTACATGACATATGAGGGCTTTTATTTTGCGAGACAATATGTACTTTATAATGGTGTTATTCATATTATCACAGAATACTCTGGGGAACGACAAAAAAAGTCCCCAAATGGGACAAAAAATGTGAAAAAAAAAGATTTCTGCCAGTTTGCAGGGGTTTTGCTTTTACGGGTTCAATTTCGGTAAAAAAAAAGTGGGGTTTTTTGTATTTACTGGGGTTTTATGCATCCGCAATAGCAAAAATGAGGGGTTTTCCCTTTTTGTTTTTGGGCCCCTAAAAAAAAATTCCAAAATCTTCTATTTTGAAATTTGCGCCCGGGCGCCATTTTGTGCACGATAACTTTTTTGTACTAAAAACACGGGGGGTCAGTGAGGGGGAACTTGTTTGGGGCGAAGTGTACTTTTTTTTCGCTAGCAGTTTGGAAAGCTGCAAATTTTTGATCATTTTATTATTTTTTTGAGTGAGTAAAATGACAAAAAAACCAATTTTGGTGTCTGAATTTTTTTTTTTTCTACGGTGTTCAGCGTACGGATAAATGATTTAATTTTTTTAGATTCTGACTTTTTCGGACGCGGCGAACCAAAAATGTGTAAATTTTTTTTTATTTTTAAAGATTTTATTTTTTTAAAAAGGCGAAAGGGGGGGGAATTTGAACTTTTTTTACTTTTTTTTTTGTAAATTTTAAAAATTTTTTATTTTTTCACTGTAACATTGAGTCCCCCTATGGTGCTTGACTACTAGGGGGCGCGATTGTTAATAAAGTCTAATGCATTGCATAGACAATGCATTAGACTGTACCAAGATGGCGGTTTCCCCACTTCCTGTCTACGGCGGATGGGGCAAACCAGGACATGTCAGTGTGGGGAGCCTTCACAGGGCTCCCCACTGCCATGCCCGGGTGTCGGATCGCTGCAGCCATGCTGTGGCGATGCCGATCACCCTGATGATCGGTGCGCGGCACCGATCGTCATTCATTCAGATGCCGCTACCATCTATGCCGTAGTGTCTGACGTGTTAAACAGCACCAGCGGGCGACGCCACCCGGTGGCTGCGCGGGGGAGTCGTGGGGTGATCCCCCTGCAAAGCCCCTTAGCAGCCCTGGGACGTACTCATACGTCCAGGGTCGTTAAGAGGTTAATATTTATGGACTGTCTAATAACGGGGTATGTCCCAAAGGATTGGCAATGTGGCAAAGGATTGGCATAGCAAATGTGGCACCAATATTCAAAAAGGGGTCAAAAAGTGATCCTGAAAACTATAGGCCGGTAAGTTTAGCCTCTGTTGTGGGTATAATATTTGAGGGTTTTCTGATAGATGCTATCCTGAACTCTCGTTGAAAATAAATGTATAACGCCGTTCCAGCATGGGTTTATGAAGGATCGGTCTTGTCAAACTAATCTCATCAGCTTCTATGAGGAAGTTCGTTCTAGACTGGATCGGGTAAGCATTGGATGTAATATAAACTAGAAATTTTTCTAAAGCATTTGATACGTACCACATAAAAGGTTGGTAAGTAAAATGAGAATGCTGTTTGGGGAAAATGTGTGCAAGTGGGTAAGCAACTGGCTCAGTGGGTAGAAAACAAAGGGTGGTAATTAACGGTACATACTCAAACTGGATCTCTGTTACTAGTGGGCTACCACAGGGGTCAGTATTGGGCCCTAACCTCATTAATAATTTCATAAATGATCTTATACATGGATTGCACAGTAGAATATCAATCTTTGCAGATTATACTAAGCTCTGTAAAGTAATCAACACGATAGAGAATAATGTGTTATTACAAAGGTGAAGTTGGAGGCCTGGGCAGAGAAATGGCAGGTGAGGTTTAACACAGATAAATGCAAGGTTATGCACATGGGGAGGAAAAATCCATTACATGTTAAATGGAAAAACGCTGGGTAAAAGTGACATGGAGAAGGACTGGGAATCCTGGTGGGACAGTAAACTTAATTGTAAAAACGGAAAGACGGCCATACTCACAGCTAAGAAGCTGAAATGAGCTGAAATGAGACTGAACACAGCACAGAGGCACCCCAAAGCCCCCATGTTCCCTTAAAGAAAAATACCCAGGTGCAGTTGATTGGTGGTAAACAGAACTCACATCTTTCCACATCCAACTCTAACCCCGCCCCTGATTTTCTCTATTTCAGTCAACGGCTCTACACTTTCACGTCCACAAAGTCCGCTGTCTTGGGGTAATCCTCGACTCCCGCTTTATCTTTCAAACCACACATCCAAACCCTCACCCCTGCCTGCCGCCTCCACCTGAAAAACATCTCTCCCCATCCGCTCATTCCTCGGCTGTGGGCACTACAAAAATGCGGTCCATGCCCTTGTATCTCCCGGGCCCAGACTACAGCAACATCCTTCTCAGTGGCCTCCCAGCTAGCACCCTCGCTCCCCTCCAATCCATCCTTAACTCTGCTGCCCGTCTTATCCACCTCTCTCCTCGCTACTTTCCCCTGCCTCTCCCTTGCCAATCCCTTCAAATGCTTCCCCTTGCCCGACGAATTCATTTCAAGCTACTAACCATGACCTACAAGGCTCTCCATGACCTCTCCCCTCCATACATCTCTGCCCTAATTTCCAAATATCTCCCCCCACGCCCCTCTCCCGCTCTCACAGGACCTTCTCCTCTGCTCTCCCCTACAGCTTCCTCACCAACCGTCTCCAAGACTTCTCCCGTGCTTCACCCACACTCTGGAACTCAATGCCCCAACACATCAGACTCTCCCACTTTCACCAGCTTAAAAAGCAAACCTGAAAAACCCATTTTTCAGGCTTGCCTATAACCTTCACTAAACTTGTCATTTACTTCCTCCACAGACATGTCTGCCCCCTCACCTCCTGTCTTTTTTCCCCCTTGTAGATTGTAAGCCCTCGCGGGTAGGGTCCTCTCTCCCACTGTCGTGCCAATTGTCATTTTTCCCTTATCACTGTACTCGTTTGACTTATGTAATGTATGTAACCCCCTCGAATGTACAGCGCCCTGGAATCAATGGCGCTTTAAAATAAATAATAATAATAATAATAATAATAATCTCACCACTAGAGGGAGAAAAAACTGCTCCTTAAATTGACATGTGTTCACATAGCAAATTTTAAGTGTAGGGAGTGTAGGGACCTGCAATAAATGAGGAGCCGTAAAGGGGCTTGCAGGCTTACATATATTGGCCACTATATTAACTAATACCTCATGTTTGATGTTTTTCTAGTATGGGAATTTTTTCTGCCCAACAGTACTGGGGAGGAGTGGGTGTCTGTATTTTGTCTTGGACACCCTAGAAGTGCTGAACGGCCTACCCTGTCTAATGATGGTGGCGAAAAGGCTTTGATTCAGCATGGTGTAACACACATTTTTATACTTGCATCCGTTTATTTTTTTATCTATATGCAATTAGAATACCAGCAGCCGCCCCCTTCATGCATGGAAGGTGTGCGAGTGACTGTCTTACGGGTATTTTTGCATTTATATAGTCTCCCAATGTATGGTACTGCGGCTTTTTTGCATGCTATGTGAACACATGTCAATTTAAGGTGCAGTTTTTTCCTCCCTCTAGTGGTGAGATGGATGGTTTACTACCAATCAACTGCACCTGGGTATTTTTCTTAAGTAGCATGGGGGCTGGTGTTGCCTCTGTGCTGTGTTCAGTCTCATTTCAGCTTCTTAGCTGTGAGTATGGCCTTGTTTCCATTTTTTTCTTTGAGTAATTAATGTCCCTTTTTCTGTAAATTTTGAGTGTAGGGAGTGTAGGGACCTGCAATAAATGAGGAGCCGTGAAGAGGCTTGCAGGCTTACATATATTGGCCACTATATTAACTAATACCTCATGTTTGATGTTTTTCTAGTATGTGAATTTTTTTTGCCCAACAGTACTGGGCAAAGTGGGTGTTTGTATTTTGTGTTGGACAAGCTAGAAGTGCTGAACGGCCTGCCCTGTCTAATGGTGGTGGCAAAATAGGCTTTGATTCAGCATGATGTAACACACATTTTTATGCTTGCATCCGTTTATTGTTTTTTCTATATGCAATTAGAATACCAGCAGCCGCCCCCTCATGCACGGAAGGTGTGCGAGCGGCTGTCTTACAGGTATTTTTGCATTTATATAGTCTCCCAATGTATGGTACTGTGGCTTTTTTGCATGCTATGTGAACACATGTCAATTTAAGGTGCAGTTTTTTCTCTCTCTAGTGAGGAGATGGATGGTTTACCACTAGTGATGAGCGATTACGTTGACTATCGTCATCGGGTCGATAGTCGATTTCGGCAATTATCAAGACGATTTCCGATAGTCGATAATAGATTATCGCGGATGACCGTTAAAGTCTATGGGAGAGGAACAACACCTTCATTCTTACACCGAACAGGGCTGGAGAAGCTGGAATTAACATCCACAACAGTCAAATGGATACGTGCTACATCTTAGGCAACACACTTAGGTTATAAAAGCCACAGAAAAAAAGTCACAGACCATTCACTATCCCTGTCTTGCACACAGCATGACCCTTAAACCTGCATGACCCACAAATTAAAAAGTGCCAGAAGGCAGTATGATTTGAACCATCATTTTACTTGAACTGGACATTGAATATCCCTGTCCTGGAATGCAGCATAAGCCCCAAACCTATCTGACCCACAGATTAAAAAAGTGCCGGAAAAAGGAGTCTTTTAACCACCATTTTAGTTGAACTGGACATTGACTATATCCCTGTCCTGGACCGCAGCATGACCCTTAAACCTGCGTGACCCACAGATTAAAAAGTGCCGGAAAAAGGAGTCTTTGAACCATCATTTTAGTTGAACTGGACATTGACTATACTTGTTCTGTACCATAGTATGACCATTAAACCTGTCTGACCCCCAGATTTAAAAAGTGCCGAAAAAGGATCTTTCAACCACCATTTTATTTTAAACTGGACATTGACATAATCTGTCCTGTACGGCAGTATGACCATTAAACCTATCTGACCCACAAAATAAAAAGTGCTGGAAAAAGGGGGCTTTGAACCACCTTTTTTATTTTGAACTGGACATTGACTATACCTTTCTGTACCCACAGTATGACCATTAAACCTGTCTGACCCCCAGATTTAAAAAGTCCCGGGAAAAAAGGGAGTCTTTCAACCACCATTTTAGTTGAGCGGGGACATTGACTAAATTCTGTCCTGGGCCCAAACAGCATGAGCCCCCAACCTGCATGACCCCAGACTAAAAAGTGCCGGAAAAAGTAGTCTTTCAACCACCATTGTAGTTGAACTGGACATTGACTATCTCTGTCCGGGGCCACAGCCATGACCCCCAAACCTGCATGACCCACAAAATTTAAAAAGTGCCTGAAAAAGGAGTCTTTGAACCACCATTTTAGTTGAACGGGAAACATTGACTATACTTGTTCTGTCCCCATAATATGACCATTAAACCTGTCTGACCCCCAAAGATTTAAAAATTTGCCGGAAAAAGGAGTCTTTCAACCACCATTTTAGTTAAACTGGACATTGACTATATCTGTCCTGTACCGCAGTATGACCATTAAACCTATCTGACCCACAGATTAAAAAGTGCTGGAAAAAGGAGTCTTTGAACCACCATTTTAGTTGAACTGGACATTGACTATACCTGTTCTGTACCACAGTTTGACCATTAATCCTGTCTGACCCCCAATTTAAAAAGTGCCGGAAAAAGGAGTCTTTCAACCACCATTTTAGTTGAACTGGACATTGACTATACCTGTCCTGGGTAACCTACATCTGTTCAAGTCTTCCTGTACCTCCCTTGTACAATTCAGAGGAATATTTGTATCAGCTATTTTGTACATGACAGTTTTTTAGTAGTTTAATTCTAGAAAACACATTTTTAAAATAGGATGAAATCCCACCACGTCTTTGTTTCTCTTTTTTTAATTGTATTAAATGGGTTGTCTTACAACAGGGATTGCTAGCTATTTTAAAGATCTTACAAAAACAAGTCATTTTGCAATATGTGTCCAACAGTGTCCTACCTATTCCTGTTTTTGACCCTTGAGCCACTTTTGACAATTGTGAAGAACACATGTCTGTTAAAAACCACATTTTTTAGAATAGGACCTGTAGTATAGCTGCATTTCACAGCAAAATGCCCTCAAAAATTCAAAACATCACCCTTGAGCCACTTTTGACAATTGTGAAGAACAAATGTCCTGTTAAAAAAAAACCACATTTTTTAGGATAGGACCTGTAGTATAGCTGCATTTCACAGCAACATGCCCCAAAAAATTCAAAACATGACCCTTGAGCCCCAATTTTGACAATTGTGAAGAACAAATGTCTGGGAGAAACAACATTTTTTAGAATAGGACCCGTATATTTGCTGCCTTTTCAAAGCAACATGAAACCCCAAAAAAAATTATAAAAATGACTTCCTCAGCCACTGTTAAAAATTGAGGGAGAAATGCCACTTAGAAGCCACATTTCTGTTCCAAAGGACCATAATTTAAGCTGTATCTCACAGCAAAAATGACCTCAGAACCATTGACAATGCGAAAATAAAGATAAAGTGAGTAAAAAGGAATATGGTTTTGTCATGAAACCTTGGGTCTTTTAACAGTCTCCCACCCCCAAAACCATCAAAATAATCTTTGGGAACTGAGAATAAAAATTGCAGAGAGAAATGATCATTTTAAAAAACATTTTCAAGAGGACCTTTCTGTTTGAAGAGGAATGTGAAGTAGATCGGGAACTAATCGGTTGACCTCAGCAAAATTGGGCCACAACCCTCATCAAAAGATCCATGCCTGATTCATCTTCATGAAAGTCAAATGATCCACATTATCTGTGGAAAGCCGGATGCGTTTGTCTGTAATAACTCCTCCAGCTGTGCTGAAGGTTTCCGCTCAGATATGAACGCTGGCTGCTGGGCAGGACAAAAACCTCTATGGCATGGCGACGAGCTCGGGCCATTCATCCATTTTGGATACCAGAAGTCGATTGGGTCCGTAAAAAAATCCAAAAACATCGGGTGTTTAGAGATGCAGATAGTCGTGCACCATTTATCTTAAAACGGGCTCTGTGTGTTGTATGTGTGCCCTGCATTACATGCCCTTGGTGAGGTGGTAAATAAAGATTGCCAAAAGGTCACCCCTTAGGCTTCTGTCACATTGCCCTGCTGCTGCTGCTGCCGCTACGGCTACTTGGCACTCTACTGCTGTCACGTTGCTGACGTTGTTCCGCCGTGACATTTGAAGAACGTGAAGCAGACTAAACAGATGTCTCCAGTTGATCACTCAATAAGGTCTCCATTTCCTGCATTTTACTCTCTATTTGGGAGGGGGGAAGGAAAGTGCTGAGTTTTGTTTTGTACCGGGGATCCAGGAGGGTGGCCACCCAGTAACTGTTGTTCATTTTGATGGCCTTAATGCGAGGATCATGTTGGAGGAAATGGAGCATCCAAGCACTCATGTGAGAGATGGAGCCTTGATTTCCCAAGCCTCTGGGTCGAGGGGCACTAGCAAACTAATCTTCCTCATCTTCCTCCTCCGGCTCAAATTCGCGCCAACCTCTGTCCAAGGCAGGGACGTCGGTAACGTCGGTGTCCAGGAATACATCCTCCTCCTCCTCCGCTTCCTCCGGCACAGCTTCAACACAGCCCTGACTTGCCTCAGATGATGCACCCTGAGAGCTGATGCGCCGCCTTGCACTAGCCCTGGACCCCGAACCACTGCCTAATGAAGACCGATAAAATTGTGAAACTGTCGGCCTTGTGGATTCGACGGAGAGAAAGGCTCCGTGTCCGCATCTGTGTCCGTCTCCTCCTCGGTCGCTGGTGGGACCTGATGTTTCAGAGTGTCCAACGATCGTTCCAGAACTAAGATCACCACAATGCTCATGCTGACAAGGCATTGTCCACACTGACCATTTTGGTGGCTTCTTCAAAACTGGCAAGGATGGTGCAGAGCTCTTTCACCTGCCTCCACTCTCGGTGGCTCAACACCCCGAGGTCCGCACCGCTGCTTGTCAGGCCATGTGTCACTTCGTACTGCGTAATGGCATTGCGCTGCTGCCACAATCGCTGGAGCATGTGGAGGGTGGAAATTCCACGTGTTGCCACGCAACAATGAGACGGTTGACGGGGAGGCCGAGCTGACGCTGCAACGCAGCCAGGCAGGACGAAGCAGGGTGCGAACAGCGGAAGTGCGAACTCAGACCTCGAGCCTTCCTCAGCAGGCAGTCCAGACCCGGGTAGTGCTTTAGAAATTTCTGGACGACAAGTTTCATGACATGTGCCAGGCAAGGGATGTGCTCCAGCCTACCGATCTTAAGGGCGGCCAGCAGATTTCGAACCGTTAACGCACACCACCTTGCCTGGCACAAGGTTCTTGTCACTCAGCCAGCGCTCGGTCTCGTTGCGGAGAGCCGTCCACAGCTCCTGACCTGTGTGTGGACGGTCTCCAAGACAGATTAATTTCAACACAGCCTGGTTTCTCTGAGCACGTGATGCCACCAGAGGACCTTGGGGGAAAGAATTCTGCCCCATCCCTGCGGTTTTGAAGAGCGTGCGCCGAGCCTGAGAGCCACCGTCACCACCAGAGACATCCACCCAGCTCACCCAGTGAGCTGTCTCAGAGATATAGCGGCCTTGGCCGTGCTTACTAGTCCATGTGTCGGTGGTCAGATGGACTTTTCCAGACACAGATGCAGACAACGCGCTTGAAATTTTAGATGACACGTGGCTGGCCAGGGCAGGGACGGCTTTTCTGGCAAAGAAATGCCTTCTCGGCATCTGGTATTGGGGGCAGGCAAGGGCCATGACGTGGTGGAACGCATCTGTGTCCACCTGACGGAAAGGCAACATTTCCAAGGCCAAAAGTCTGGCAATGCCGACATTCAGGCTTTTGGCTTTGGGATGGTTTGGGTTAAAGTGTTTCTTCTGCTCCCAAACTGGAAGACAGAAGACTGGCTGCTAGACTGGCCGCTGTACGGCGTGCAGGTCATCAAACTGGTTGAAGGAGAATGGGAAGGATGGGTCTCTGATGGTGCTGGTGGTACTCGGGCAACGGTGGAGGCTGAAGCGGAGGCTGATCCCTGATCATGACTCTGAGAGACATGGGCAGCTGAGGAACGCTTGGTGGTGGCGGAGGAGGAGGAGGCGGAGACAGAGGGTGTGACAGTGGTTGGAAGTCCGGCATCGGTGTGGCCTTTTTTGGCCAAGTGTTGCCTCCATTTCAACTCATGCATTCGCTGCATGTGACTAGACATGTTGGTGGTGGTTAAACACCTAAGATTCTTGCCTCTACTGATGCGTTTACGGCAAAGGCGGCATATGACATCGCTGGGTGAATCAGAGGCTTGCTCGAAAAAGGCCCAGGCTTGAGAGGTCCTGGAACTTTTCGACGGCGATAAGCGAGGAGCGGTGTTTCCGCTGATCGTGGCTGGCGGAATCATCTGAGCGGACTTTTGCGACCGCCCTGTCCATTTTTGAGGCGGGACCCATACTGACACTACCCCATCATCTTCCTCCTCGTCCAGTGATGAAGCGCTCGCAAGCAAATTCTGCTGAAAAGACCACGTTGGATCCGCAATGTCGTCATCATCATCATCAACACAGGTGACTTGGTCATCCTGATATTCTGCATCCAGGAGCTGCAGTCTACAAGCAACAGGCATTACAAGGCATTGCCGATTGACCGGCTTCCTTCTCCTCCTCTGATAGCATCAGTAACTGAGCGTCAGAGCAGACAAAATCATCCTCTTTGGCCTTTTGGTCTTTTGGAAATGCCTTCTGACCCCAACCGCATTTTGTCATCAAAGAGGTCTTCAGAAAATGGATTATCCACAGTGGTGGGAAAGAGGACATTTGGGCGCCTTCGCTTCATTTGGATGGATGCCGTGATGCGATATGACATTTGTGGCCTTGATGGGGACAGGAGGTAAACGCTGGATGCAGGTTGCCTTTAAAACTAAAACAGATTGGCACGTGTGGGCTAAGCTGTGCCAGATGCAGACGGCTGCAAAAGTGGTGCGCTCCCTCCCCGATACACTTGCTGCTGACAGCTCTGTGAGTGACAGACGCCCAGCCCTCCTACAGGGGGCAGTGCACCACCCCAAAGGGAGGACCCGGTGGCCGCCCAAAACCTTTTCAGGGGGGGGTACCAGGAATCCCATTTAAACCCCCTGAAAACTGACTGCTGCGCCTGTGATATTCCTGGCTAAACCCTTTTGTTTCCTTTTTCTTTTTGTTTTTTGTTTTGCCCAACCAGTATACCTGACCTCGGCTTGTTCTCCTGAAACCCCCCTTTTCTCCCGATTTTGTGCTTCGCTTCCGTTTGGCGCTTTACCTCGGCTTTTTTTCGTTTATTCCTCTGGTTTTGATTTGGGGCTTTGGCGTTCCTTTTTTATATTGACCGGGACTGTTTGACTATTTTTTTCTTCTCAGGGCCCCAGCACTTTAGCAGGCGGGGACTGTCGCCCAGTTGCCGCGCCGCCTAGGGAAAGACGTCAAGTAGGAGGGAAGTGGGCTGGGTTCAAATTTGGGGCTCACTGACCTCCCTTGACGTGACACGACGCGTTCTTTACTGAGATTCACGGGCCCCCGACCCAGGATGGCAGGCCTACGGTCCTCAACCGAAAATTTCCGCTGGCATGCGGTTGGTCGCCAGCAGGGAAGGGAGCACCTTCTCTTGTACCCCTCTACCTTTTCCATTTCAAAAAAAACCCCCCCCCTTTCCGCTTTTACCACCTTCAATTTTCGCTTCCATGTTCAGAAATAAAAATTTAAAAGGTATGGAAGAGTTTTTGAAAGCTCTTATTAAAAGATGGAAAAAATCACAGCATTCTTAAATCCCTCTAATTTACTACACCAAACTAGGATTAGAAACTGAAATGTTTCTACAAATCCCTGGAAATCGGTCGGTAAACGAACCAAAGACAAAATCAACAGTGTTCTTCCCTTCGTCCCAGGTTTACCCCCCATACACTAGAATTGATATTTTAAACAAACATCATACAATTGCACCAAACGAGCGCAAAAAAACATTCAAATGTACACGGATGAGAAATTGTATACAAACAAAACAGTTCAGAAAATTTCGTACAACTGGCTATTTAAAAAAACTGGGGCCGCACCACGTCAATACAGCTTTTAAAAATTATACGGGGTAACAAACGGGTTGGGTTTTTTTCACCTCTAAAAAACACCGCGGTTTACTACAAAATTAAGTACAAGGTGCTCTATAACAAAACTGGGCCCACCAAAGTAAAAAAAAAACCTTTTGAAATAAAATACGATAATAAAAGGGGGTTTTGCACCCATGACATACACCTGCAATTAAATAGCAAATTTTTGCATAGTAAAGAAGTACAAGATGGGCTTTGAACAAAGCTGGGCTGCGCCAAATAAAAAACACGGAATTAATTTTTACTGTTTAATAAAAGTGGTTTTTTCACTATGAAATACACCTGCAATTACTAGCAAAATTTCTTATGGAAAAAAAATCCTACAAGAGGCTTTTAACAAAAATGCCTGCGCCAAAGTGAACAAAACCTAATAAAAAATTTTGTACGGATAATAAAAAAGGGGTTTTTGCACCTAAAATACACCGCGGTGACTAGAAAAGTACCTTTTATCCAAAAATTGGGTAAAAAAAACAAAAAGGAGTTTTGGTTGTTTTCCCCTTTGAAAAAAAAAAAACTGGGCCTGGCCGCCAAAGGGGGAACAAAACCTAATTATATTTGTACGGGTAATAAAACGGGTTTTTTTCACCCAAAATACACCTGCGTGACTAAAAATTCTGTATCCTATTTAAAACAAATGGTCTTTGAAAAAAACGAGCTGCGCCAAAGTGAAAAAAAAAAAACCCAATTAAATCGTTACAGATAAAAAGGTGAGTTTTGCACCATCAAAAAACACCGATTACAAAAAGATCGTATCCAATTAAGTACAGGGTGCCAAAATACAACTAAATTTTCACCAAAAAAAACTGTTAATAAAAACCCAAAAATGCAGGGGAAAACAGATCGGGCTGCACAATATCCCCCTCTCCTTTTAAAACCTGCCTGCCTGCCCGCCTTCTGTTTTTCCCCCCGCAAAAAAAAACCCTGCCCCTCCCCCCCCCCCCCCGCGGCTGTACAGCACTAGATACCCCTTTTAAAATTCTCTTTCCCTAATAACTAAAAACTGAAAATCTCTAATCTACCTGATTTCTAATGTTCATAGCTAAAAGCATAGTTGTCTGTGTGAACAAAGAGAACAGTTTTGTTTGGCTGTTTTAGAGAGAGACGAGCACACGTCCTGCTCTTATGATACACAGACACACACTGATGCTGAACGGGAAAGGGGCTGTTCTATGTAAAACGAGGTCATGTGATTTTTCCAGCCAATAACAACCATAAACATCCCAGTCATGACGTCGCACACCCAGCTAAAACTGCTCTATTCTCTAAGCTGATTTGCTGGCCGCCAAAATGACAGGAAGCGCCGAAAATGGCGCGATATTAATAGATTATGCGCAGATTTTAACCTAAATTATCGCGTGATCGAAAAAATCCGATCAACATAAAAACCGTGCCGATTTCAACTTTGTCGATAATAATCGCTCAACACTATTTACCACCAATCAACTGCACCTGCACGGGGGCTAGTGTTGCCTCTGTGCTGTGTTCAGTCTCATTTCAGCTTCTTAGCTGTGAGTATGGCCATCTTTCCGTTTTTTCTTTGAGTAATTAATTTTCCTTTTTTCTGTAAACTTAATTGTAGCAGCCAGTGTCAGGCAGTAGCTGCCAATGCAAATAGGATTATGGGGTGTATTAAAAGGGGCATAGATGCACAGATGATGAACATTATTCTCCCCATTATACAAGTCACTGGTTAGACCACACAGGAATATTGTGTACAGTTTTGGCACCCGTGCACAGGAAAGACATTGTAGAGCTTTACAGGTCAAAGACGGCACAAGATAATATAAGGGGTGGGGACTGCAATATTCAGAAAGATTATCAAGATTAGGTTTTTAGTTTTTAAAAAAAGACGTCTTCGCGGAGACATAATAAATAAAGTTTAAATATATTAAAGGTCAATATAAAAGATCTCTCTCAAGATTTATTTAAACCCAGGACTATATTAAGAGCAAGGGGGCATCCTCTATGTCTTGAGGAAAGAAAGTATCTACATAAACATAGAAGGGGATTCTTTACTGTAAGAGCAGTGAGACTGTGAAACTCTCTGCCAGAGGAAATTGTCATGGTGAATTCAAAAACAGAGTTCAAAAAGGGTTTGATTGCATATCTGGAGCGTAATAATATAACAAGTTATAATGACTAGGATTCTGGAGTAGGGTTGTTGATCCAGGGATTATTCCGTTTGCCAGATTGGAGTTGGGAAGGAATTTTTTCCCTAAAATGACAATTGGCTTCTACCTCATGTTTTTTTTTTTTGCCTTCCTCTGGATCAACACTGGATGGACGTCTTGTCTTTTTTCGGCCTTACAAACTATGTAACTATGTAATGTTGTGGTGGTATTATTCAGTCACTATGTGGTGGTGATATGAGGTCATGGGGTGGTGGCATTATTCAGTCACTTTGTGGTGGTGATATGTGGCAGTATTATTCAGCCACTATGTGGTGGTGATATGTGATGTTGTTGTATTATTCAGTCACTATGTGGTGGTGATATGTGGTCGTGGTGTTGTGGTATTATTCTGTCAACAGTCTGCTGAGCACCTGTGTACACTGCTAGCTACCACTATATGGTCACTGTATAGTAGAAACATGGCAGAGGGATGGGCTAAACAGCTGTCACATCCCTCGTATTAATTGGTGGGCGGCCCCGCTTCCCGACATCACCTCCCTGCTTCGTGCCGACGTTGTCAGCACTTTGTAGTAACTAAGGTTACTTCGGTTGCAGTTTGGGCACTCGGTCTCTGAAAGGTTCGCCATCACTGCCATAAGGAGAGAACCAATCTGCTCTAAATGAATATTTAACTTTTGCGCACAAGATTGCCATCAGACTAGATCGAGAATTTTATACGGCTACATATGTATTAATATGTTTTAGTTTCAGGTAATTATCTAAGCCTTTCTTGAAACCCTCAACTGTTCTTGCTGTGACTAGCTCCTTGAGCAGGCTATTTCACAGATTTCTCATGGAGAAGAAGGCTTTTCTCCTCTGGAGATTAAAGATTTTTTTCTCTAGACAAAGGGAATGTCCCCTTGTCTTTTGGGAAGGTTTTACATGAAATAGGTTTTCACCATACTTTTTGTAGTGGCCATTTATATACTTATACAAATTAATCATGTCCCCCTGGAGCCAACTTTTCTCAAGACAAAATACGTTCAATTCTTTTAATCTCTCCTCACAACTAAGATGCTCCATTCCTCTTATTATTTCGGTTGCTCCTCTTTGAACTCTCTCTAGCTCCATTACATCCTTCCTATAAACTAGAGACCAGAACTGGACAGCATATTCAAAGTGAGGCCGCACCAATGCTTTATACAGCAGTAATATTATATCCCTGTCCCATGAGTCCATGCCTCTCTTAATACACACCAATATCTTGCTTGCCTTAGAGGCAGCTGATTGACACTGCATGCTGTTAAGTAGTCTATGATCTACAAGTACACCCAGATCCTTCTCATCAAGCGATTCTCCCAGTTTTTCACCCCATAGGACATATGATGCCTGTAGATTACTTCTACCCAGATGCAGAATTTTACATTTATCCACATTGAACCTCATTTGCCAAATGGATGCCCAAACATCTCTAGGTCTGCTTACAATTTATTAATATCTTCCATAGATTTCACTACACCACGTACTATAGCTTTGTATCATCTGCAAAAATAGAAACAGTGCTATTAATCCCCTTTCCTATATCATTAACAAATAAACTGAATAAAAGAGGACCCATTATTGAGCCTTGGGGTACACCATTTATAATTGGGGAAAATTCAGAGAAGGAGTCATTTACCACCACTCTTTGAGTATAATCTGATAGACAGTTTTTAATCCAATTACACACTATCATTTCTAACCCAATAGACTTTAATTCAAAAGTATTTGTAGTCGGCACCTTCTCCATAACAATATCCATGTTATTGAATCATATTAAAACGCCATAAAAACATAGAACACGCCAGATAACATGTTTCAGGACAACATAGTCCTTGATCACAGCACCATAGGGAAAGAATACCCTTCCCCTAAGTAGCAGTTTTCATTAACTCCTCGATAGCAAGTTATATTGCGCTTCTAATGGCTTATTAACACTACAAGCTTTACAACTGTTATGCAATACAAAATATAACATCAGCCAATTCTCAGCATGTCAAAAACACATCCATATCATCAGTAATTCCCTCATACTGTGTCTCCAGCTGAACAGTTTTACTTTTATAATATTATTATTTATATTTATTAATATAGATTACTTGGGCTTATCTAAAGTCTAAAGATAGCAATCTGTCAAGTGCAGCAAAGCACTTTGCTGATGTTCACAAACGGAGTATACAGTATTTTTCATTTTGAACCATAGAAAGAGGTAGATAAGGCCATCAGAGGCATAAGTTACTTTTGAGAGAAGCCTATTGGATTCTTACTCACGACACACGTTTCCTGAAAGGTATGAACTATAGGTCCGATAGACTGCATATATACTAGTCATATATGATTGCTATAATTAGAACTTATAAAGCATATATGCAATGCACACACCAATGCTAATTTACAGTCATTAAATATTGTTGGTACTGTGTTGTGATTCCTGTGTGCTATGCTGTTATATATTAATTATTATTGTACATCTAAAGAAAGTAATCTATAATAATGAATATAAATAATATAAATTATAATATATAAAATCAAAGCTGTTCAGCTGGAGGCACAGCATGAGGGAATTACTGATGATATGGATTTGTTTTTGACATGCTAAGAATTGGTTGATTTTGTATTTTGTATTGCATAACAGCTGTAAAGAACCCCCCCGGAGCTTAAGCACAGGGCCGTCTTAACAGCATTATGGGCCCCTGGGCAGAGCTGTGCACTGGGCCCCCCAACCAGACCACGCAGCAGCTCCTAAGTTATATAAAATGCTGCGTAGCCTGGTCTGGGGACACAGGATGGCTGACCACATGATGGAGGGGCTATAAGAGTCATGGACAGCCATCCTGTGCCGCCAGGCCAGTCCACGCAGCAATTTAATAACTTAGGAGCTGCTGCGTGGACTGGCCTGGGGGCACAGGATGGCTGTCCATGACCCTTATAGCCCCTCCATCATGTGGTCAGTCATCCTGTGTCCCCAGACCAGGCTACGCAGCAATTTATATAACTTAGGAGCTGCTGCACGGACTGGCCTGGGCACAGGATGGGCAAACATTAAGTCATTAACCTCTGCTTGTGGTCAGCCAGCCATCCGAACCCTGCCACTGTCCCCCAAAAGTCTCTCTAACTGCTATGTGGCCCGGCCATTACTATATGATAAGAGAGACTCTGGGGGACAGTGACACGGGTCAGATGGCTGGCTGACCACAACAGAATTACATGATAGTAACCCCTCCCCTCCTCCCCTCCTCCTCCTCCTCCAACTCGGGTCATAAACTCGCTGTGGCTGGGGCCCGTCTGCCCGCTGCTGGCCTCCTTGGTGCCCGGCTGTGGTGAGGAAGGGGCCCGTGTGGAGGCGGGAGCTTTTTAGAGGGCCGAGGAAAGTCATGTGCGGCCACGACTTGCGCGCCGCCGCACTAAACTACATTTCCCAGCGCCCGGCGGGGGATGGAGAAGACTGCCCGCCGGCCCCGGAGTGGCAGTACTGTTTTAAAGCCGAGCCTGCGCTTTACAGTTCACAGCGCAGGCAGGCGGCGCCGCAGTGAAGGAAGCGCGCCGCCCTGGGCCTGGGCTGTGAATAGCAAAGTGCAGGCGCGGCATAACAACGATAGCAGGGGCCGCCGCGCAGGGCCCCTGCTCTAAGCACTTGCCGCGCCTGCACTTTACTGTTCAAGCGCAGGCAAAGGGCGGCACCGTCATTCCTTCACTGCGTCGCCGCCCTCCTGCGCTGTGAACTGTAAAGCGCAGGCTCGACGTAGCGAGGGGCCGCCCTGCTACCGATCCGCAAACCCGGCACTGCCCCTGCCTGCGCTGCCCGGGACAAGTAACTAAGCGCAGGCAGGGCGGAAAGAGCTGTGTCCGGCGGGCGGCAAGTTAATCCATTGGGCCGGGCAGGCAGCCGCCCGGCCCTCAGGGGCCCCCTGTGCTCGAGGCCCCCGGGCAAGGGCCTACCTGGCCCAATGGAAGAGAAGGGCCTTTTTAAAAGGGGACAGTTTTGGGGGGGTTTTCCTAACCCAAATACTTTTATTTCCTCAAAGTGTATGGTTAAGCGTATTTAGGGGGTTAATTTTAAAAGTTTATACCCTTTGGGAAAGGGTTTTTTTAAAAAAATTTAGGGGTTTGGCCCTTTTTTTTTAAAATTTGGCAAAGGTGATTTCTTGGGGGGAGGGTGGGCAAAGGGGGGGGGAAGCAGGGGGGGGTAAAGAAGAAAAAACCTGTTGGGGGCCGTTTTTTCCCTTTTCCCTCTTTCCCGGTAAAACTTAGGGTGCCCCCCGGAAAATTTAAGTTTCCCCCCCCAATTTTAAACCCAAAGGGCCCATCCCCAAAATACAAAAATTTGGGCGTTTTTTTAAATGGGTTTTAATTTTACGGAATTAAACAGGGATTCTCTCCCACCTAAGACCCCGCTGGACTTCCCCTTCGATTTAAATTTATAACATCGTATTTCTCTCTCCATGGTAGCTACCCAATAAGAGCCGGGGGGGAAAACACCCTGAAAAAAAAAAGCATATAGGGGAAAAATTTTCTGTCAACCTTCAGGCAACCCTAGTTTGGGGAAATTTTTTTGGGGTACTTTTTAGTCTCAACAGGGGGGGGAACCCTGCATTGATCCTCTAAAGGACTTTTGTGAAAACCCCCCGTTAGAAGGGCAACCCTCTTTAAAAATTTGGGATTAGTTTTTGGAGTCAAAACCCCAGGGTGGTGCCCGAGATTGCGGGACATTTTTCCCCCCCCATTTCCTTCAGGGTCTGGACCAAACCATTTTGTTTTGGGACTGTTTAATTTTTTAAACCACCTCCCCTTTATTCATGTCCCCCCTTTTTATGATTTTAACCCCTGCAAGAGCCAGGAGGGTGTTTGGAGTTGGGGATAATTTTTTTGGTTTCATCAGGGGTGTTTACATTTGATTGGACGGGCAATTTTTTTGCTTTTGGGGGGGGGTTTTTATTGTTTAACGATTTTTATTGGGTACCTCCAACTTTTTTTTGGGGGGTGGATCGGCAGAACAGGCTAGTTTTTAACCTCAAACCCCCCCCCCCTTTTTTGAACCCCCCGGGTTGGGGTTGGGGCCACCCAAAGAAAAAAAATATCATTGTTTTTTTAAAGGTATGGTCCCCCAAAATTTTTTTGGGGGTTTGGAGGGGAAAGAGGGTTTGGGGGAGTCAAACCTTACGGCCCCTCCTGATGGAATGGGTTTTTGGAAAAGGGGAATTTCGGGTAAAGGGTGGCCAAGGGGGGGGGTTTAACAGGGGGGGGGGGGGTAAATTTTTAATAAAAAAAAGGGGGGGCCCCAACCGGGGGTAAAGAAAATGTTTGGAAAAAGTTTTTTTTTGGTGTTAGGGGGGGGAAATTTTGGGGGGGGGTTTTTTAAAAGGGGGGGGTGAGGGGGGTTTTTTAAAATTTGGTTGGGGAAGAGGGTGGGGAAAAGGGGTTAATTTTTTGGGAAATGGGGGTGGGGGTTTGGGGGGGTTAAGGTTTTTTGGGGGGGTGAAATTTTTGGGGTAAAAAGGGGGGGGGGGGGGTTTTTTGGGGTTGGGTTTAAGGGGGTTTTTTTTTAAAGTTTTTGGGCCCCTGGGGCGACAGGGGGAAAGGCACTCCCCGGTTTCGTTGGGGGGGGGGGTTGGGGTGCCCTTTGGTACGGGCCTATGGGCTGGGTTGACACTGGCGGTAAGGGGTTCCCCCCTGTGGTAGGGGCCTCTGCGCTGCGGCGGACAGCTGGAGGAAAGGGGTTTTTTCCTTGGTAGGTCCTCGCCTGCGGGGGACACTGGAGGTAAGGTGTTCCCCCTGTGGGACGGGGCCTTTTCACGTGGGTACAGCGGGGTAAGGGGTTCACCTGTGGACGGTGCCTCTGCCGTGGGGGACACTGAGGTAAGGGGTTCACCTGTGGTATGGTGCCTCTCGCTGTGGGTGACAGCTGGAGGGAAAGGTCTTCACCTGTGGTACGGGGCCTCTCCCTGTGGGGGAAAGCGGAGGGGAAGGCTTCACCTTTTGGAGGTGCCCTGGGCGGGGGGTGACAGTGGGGGGTAAGGGGTTCACCTGTGGGTTCGGTCCTCTGCGATCGGTACACTGGGGTTAAGGTGCTACCTTGGAAGTTTCCCGCGCTCGGGGGGGCACTGGAGGGAAGGTCTTTACCTGGGTTTTCAGTGCCTCTGCCCGTGGGTGACAGCTGGAAAGGAAGGTGTTCACCTTTTACGGGGCCCTCGCGCGGTACAGCTGGAGATAAGGGGCTTACCTGGGAAAAGTTTCCCTCGCTGCGGGCGCTGGGGAAGGTGTTCACCTGTGGGACGGGGCCTCTGGGGGTGTGGGTAACAGCTGGGGTAAGGTGTTACCTGTGGGACGGTGCCTCTGCGCTGTGGGGACAGCTGAAGGAAAGGTGTTTTACCTGGGTACGGGGCCTCGCGCTGTGGGGGACAACGGGGTTAAGGGTTCACCTTTGGGGACGTGCCTTGCCTGTGGTACAGCGGAGAAAAGGGGTTCACCTGTGGTATGGGCCTCTGGGGGTGGGGGAAAGGCTGGAGGTAAAGGGTTCACCTGCGGATGGTGCCTCTGGGCCGGGTGACGCTGGAGGAAAGGGGTTTACCTATATGGGGTCTGCGATCTTTTGGGTTTTTAAAGGGCCTCCGCTACTCATCTGCCTCAGGCGGGCAACGGAAAAGGACTATCCGGCTATCAAAAAAGAGACTTTCATCGACTCAAAAGCATGGCACCACGCAGAAAACGGATACATCAGAGGTTTTCTGGGCCCATCTACTATGAAGTCGATTTCCCCCACGAAAGGGACCCTTCCAGCACCACTTATTGAATGTTTTTTGGGCCTCAAAAGAGTAAAAAAATAAATGGATTCAGCGGAAGGCTCACACTGTTATTTGGTGGGCGCTTCCGAACAACAATGCATGGGGCTCTTTTTTGGGGTCCTGGGGTCTGGGGATAATGGGTGAGGATGAGGGAGAAATCCGGGGCCCCTTGGTCTGTGGGGTGCGCTAAGGGGTAAAAGGTTTAAAATTTACTACAATAATGAACAACTTTTGAGGAATGACGGGGGAGAGTTTTTTTCCTTCTCCTTTCTCTTTCTTTAAGCTAAAAAGGATGCAGGGTGTTTTTTTATGGGTAGTTCTATCCAATTGGATTAACTATTTACTAGATTGCCAAAGATGGGCTTTATTTCGCGGGGTACATAGTTGGGGTCAAGTTGGAGAGAAAAAGAAGTGAATGTTTCCTTTTTTGGGGGTAACTATTTTTTTTGTGTTTCCCTGGGATAGCACAGAGATTAAAATGTTATATGCTGCCTTGTATTACAGACACAATTGCAGGCCCTTTGCGGGTTAAGGGAATTTTTTTAAAGTCAGAAAGTTCATTTTTTCTAAAAACAGAACAAAAACCAGAGGCATCGGGTGGAAGTGGGGGAATTTAGGGGTGGGGTGTGATTTTTTGAGTTTTTTTTTTTTCATTTAAATTTTTTTAGCATTTTCATTAAACAAAAAAAAAAAAAAACACAAGTACCACAAACATATAAATCGCATTTAAAACACATCTAACAGGTACCAGGGGGAACAACATTACATTTGGGCCAAAAAGAAAATGAAAAAAACAGATTTCAAACCCGGCGGGAAACTTTTCCAAGCCCCTCCCACTGCAAGAACGAAAATTTTGACCCTATCTATTGTGTACAAAAGAAAAAGACAAAGAACAAAAAAAGGGAGGAAAAGGTGGGGTGGGGGGGGGGGGTCGGGGCAACCCGGGCCGCAAAATCTGCTGAGGGCCAAAAACAGGGGAAAGTAGAATCACATATCCCCCCTCACTCACTTCAACCCAGGGGCCAACCTCTCTCTCATAGTACAGCCCCCTTTCCAAAACCCCTGGGAATCGGGGGGTCCTTGTACACAAACCAGGACCCAAGCCAATAAGAATTTTCCCTGTTTCCTCGACATGTCTACAGTTCCTCCCTACGGTGGTAAAGCACTCCTCTCCAATCCAATCTGAAGGGGGGTGGCCCGTTTCCACCTACGGGGGTTTAACCGTTTTGGGGCACCCTAAAAGGAGGGTCTTGTTAAAGATTTTTTTTGTATCCCCCCAATGAGGAGTTGAGCATAAACATAACGGGGCCCCCCGGGGGTTTTTTTGGGGGAAAATAGCCCCCAAAACACTCCTGAAGGCCCGTAGGTCCGCTATCCAAAACCCCCTAGCAAGCCCCTTAAACCCCACCAAACATGCGTAAAAATTTCCCCCAGCTTCCTTAATACATCCCCAAACCCAAGTGTCTGGGTTTTTTGGGAAAAACCACTTTTTTGGGTTGGACCGGAAACCCTTTACCAGCGAGAAAGAATCTTAAAGCTTTTTTCCTGCCCTTACACATACCCCCTTTTGTTTTGAAAGAAGGAAGCTTTTTATTCCTTTGATCCCTTGTAAACGATGTCGGAAGCTCACGCTCCCGGGCCCCCACATTGGGAAAGGGGAGGGGTTGTTTCCTCCGGCAAAGTAAGATTCGATAGATAAGGGAAATGATTGCCCTGGGTTTTTTTCCTGCGGGACACATATTTTCTCAAATGCATTCAAGGCCCTTCGATAACAAGATTTTTTAAAAAGGGGAAGAAAAGGGAAAATGCTAAGTTGGGCGATGCATATTATCCCTTGGGGGGTCGTGGAGTCGCCCCCAAAAGGGGTTCGGGGTAGGGGAGGGGGAGAAGTCCCCTTTGTGGATATTTTTCCCGCAAGTGGGGGTGTTTTTTTAAAACCCTTTGGCCCAAGAAGGGGCCAAGTTTTCCCCCGGGGGAAAATAAGGGGAATTGCCGAAATCGGGAAAAAGGGGCCTTTTGGTCTAACAATGTTTCTGGGGGGTCTTGGGTTTCCCCGGGTATAACCCCCCAATGGGACCTCGTAAAAAACAAAATGGGGGGGTCCGAGACGGGCGGGTTTTTGGGGCCCCAAAGGGCAAAGAAAACGGGGCGAAAAGGACAAACTGCTTTTGCAATTTACCCCCCCGGGCCCCTTGGTTTTTTTGAGACATGAATGAGGTCTAAAAAATCAAAGTGTATGAAGCCGCTAATTAAAAGTCTGCAGCCGGGGGCCCAAACACCCCCTCCCAGTCTTAGGACTTGACAGGAGTTCTGGGGCGGAATTCTCGGACACAACCGCATCCGATAAATTTCGTTAAGCATCGCTGGGGGCCTAACCCAAAAGAACATGCGGGAAGGAAATGGGGAAATGGTTTGGAATGGTTAGAGCAGTTTCGGGGATGGTCTTTTTCAAAAATTCACCCAAAACCAAAACCAGGAAAAATCTCCTAAACCCCAATTTCCGTCAGTAAAAGACAAATTTTAAATGAGAGAGGTAAAAAAAAGGGCGGCAAACAGATGAGCCCGGTCCCCCGGGATCTTAAATTCCCAATAAAATGCCCCCCGGGAGCCAAAAAAAGGGAATTGTCCTTGAAAAAACCCCACTCCCCCGCCTTCTAAAGAGACACTCAGACCCCCTCGGATTTGGAGAGTTTAATTCTTTTTTTTTAAAGACCATGGGAGAAAAGCGGGCCCCAACCCTCGGACCCCGGGGAAGGGGAGCAAAAATATGGGGGTCCGAAGGAAATAAGGAGATCGCCCCCAAAAATGCCGAACTTTTAAAAACCCCCCGGCCCCCAAAACCGATCCCCTTGATGTCGGGGTTAAAGCGAATATTTTCCATCAAGTCTCCCATGACATACATACAATAAGGGGGGGGGGGCAAATAGGGGGTTTTGCAACCCCTGTCTGGCCCTTCCTAACCTAAGGGTCTCGGGGACAAAAAGCCCGGTTAAACCCAAAAAAGGTTCTAGCCTTTTGGGGGGGGGGAATTGCCATGAGGGCCATAAACTTTAGCAATGAAGAGGGGGCCCAATCCAACATCCCGTGGGGTAGAAGCTAAAAAACCCCAAGAGATCCTTTAAAACCCCTTTTCCCCTTTTTTTGGTGTCTAAGACGGACCATAAAGGGGGAAACTCCCCGGGACTGGGGCATACCGGAACGGGCCCCAAGGTTTTAAAAGTATTGTCTCGTGCCTCCCCCCCCGGCACAAAACCCACCTGACGGGGGGTGGACCAAGGAAGGAAAGGGAGAGTATTTAGAGGGTTTGGGCCAAAAGTTTTAGCGATAAAAAAAAATTCTAAAATTTAGGAGGGAGATAGGGCGATACCCTCCCACAACCCTTTTTGGGGGTATTTACCAGGCTTAAATCACCAAAAAGTGGGCTCTGGAAGTCCGGGGGGAAGGGCACTGACAAGGAAAATTCCAATTTTAAAGGTTCTGAAGCATAATCGGAAGAAAAGCAAAGGGGGCCAAGGACTTGAAAAAAGGGTGGGCAGAAAGGGCCCATCGGGGCCGGGGTTTTTTCCCTCCCGGGGCGGGCCCTTTAATAAAACCCGGCCAGTTCTACCCCTCAAAAAGGGGGCCCCTCCCACCCTCTAAGATGGGTTTTGGTGGACAGGTGTCAAAAAAGCAGCAGGGGGCCAAGGTTGCTTCTGTGAAGCCGATGGGGGGAGTGGAGGGCAAATGATAAAATTTTTAAAAAAAGGGAAAGAAACTCCTTGGCTATCTCCCCGCCCGGGTGTACCATAGAAACCTAAATGACCCCAAATGCTCGGATAAAAGAAGCCGCTTTTGGGCCCCGGAACCAAAAAGCCAACAAATTTTCCAAACCCCTTTTCCAAACTCAAAAAATTTTTGTTTCTCTATTCTGAAAAAGTTTCCCCCACACAGACTCAAAGAGTCGGGGACCTCCAATCTTGCCCTCCATCAATTCTTGCAGAAATGAGGCCGAGAGGGGCCCCTTTTTTAAAAACAAATTTCCCGGGGGGGTTTACTTTTTGCAAGGGTTGGGGAGTAAAACAGCCTTTCGGGGCCTTTTTAAGTCCCACTTTCCCCTGTTTAAAATTTGTGTGCCTTTAGTACAAAATTTTAAGGCTTTTTCCCCCTTTTAAAGGGGAGAGTGGGGTCACTTTCAGATCAGAGAAAGTTCCCATGGGCCGTTGCAAGTCCCTAAAACAACCGAAATTTGATAGCAGGGTTTTTCCCCATTTAGGGGCCGCCAACATTTGGCCTAGCGAAAGTAGGTAACCGAAAAGGGGGCGAAAAACTGGTGGTGGGCGGAAACCAAAAAGGGCACCCAATAGAAATCGATCTCAGCCAGGGAAAAAGCAGCATCTGCCCAAAGGGCCTAACGATTCGGCTATATTAATTAAAGGGATGGGGAAAAAAAAAATATAATCCTTGTCCCCGGGGGTGTTGCACCCGCCACCCATCAAAAAACTGGAACCGAAGGGGAAACCTCTTTACCTTCTTTAAAGCCGAATAGCTATGGGGGAGCGACCCAAGGAATTATCCCCGAACGGGGTCAAGAGTAAGGTTTAAAAACCCGCCCAAAAAAAAAAAGTGCCCCCGTGCAAGGGGGCAACATGTCCAGGACTTTTAAAAGGAAGGGGACCGGCCCCCGGTTTTGGACATAGAATTTACTATTTTTAAATACAGCTGCCCCCTTTAAAAGAAAGGGCAAATCAAGTATCTCGCCTCCTCATCCATGACACAAATTTTACGACCTTTAAAGCACAAAAAAACTTTTTGAATGGCGATTTGCCCAAATTTCCCCCACTTTTAGAAAAAGGGAATTTGGGAAAATGGGCCCAAAGGGGGTGTATTTTAATTTTTTATGGACAGAGTAAGGTCTGACTTTTAAAAAGGTTTTTTTGAAAACACACTATCTGTGTTCTCTTTGGGGGTGAAAAGGGGGTACAAATAAAATGAGCAAAGCTTTACAGGGGTTTTTAAGATCCTTTTCGTTTTAAAAGGACCTATTTTGAAAATCCCCCCTTTTAAAAAATCTGCACGAGCATAATGAGGCAACCAGAATGCCGGGGGGGGCCGACCACAGAAGGGGCAAGAGTAAAAAAGGAAAAAGAGACAAACTTTTAACAAAAAAAAACACAAAACAAAGAAACTGAACCTGAGGCGGGGGGGAGACCCTGCCAACCATCCTAAGCAAAATAGTGCGAAACCCCGGGGGGACACCGAGCCAGTTTTTTAAATGGCCCTTGAAGCCTCCCGAACCTTTCGGGGGTTTGCGCAAAAACAGCATGTTACGAAAAAAGCCCTAAAAAAAATCAAAAATACAAAAGAAAAGCTATCAACATCCGCATAACAATGGAACGTAATCCCCCTCAAAATAAAAAGGAGTACCAGCAGGGGCATTGGGGCCAAAGCAAAACCGGGCCCCGGGGGGGCCCGCGAGAGGGAACCCCGAATGGGGGGCAGTACTTGTGAACCCGGGGATGTTTTTGGGCCTTGGGGGTCTGGGGGCCCCCGTTACCTCCTGGTGGGAGACCCAATTCGCCCCCTATCCGGGGGCCCCCCTCAAGGCAGGAACACCCAAACCCCCCCCCAAAAAGGAGGGGCCCGGGAAAGGGCCCGGCCGAGAGGGAACATCAGGCATTTTGTAACTTTCCCAAAATGCTGGAAAAATCAACTGGGGGCCCGTACAGTGTAGGTCCCGGCCCGATACCGGGGCAAAAAGAGCAAAAGGGAACCCCCATCTGTACGGGATTAAAAACCCCCTAAAAAGAACATTGACACCGGCCTCAAACATAGCTCGCTGTGCTAAGGGATGAAATTGACAAAACCCGGGGTATCTGCAGGGTTGGCCCCCTTTTAAAACAGGGGAAAACCCCCCGGCGAAGGGGGCCATTATGTCCTCTTTGACAACCCAAAAATTGGGACCCGACAGATAACATCTCTGGGGGATTTAAGGGCATTGGGGACGGGGGGGGGCCCTAAGCAATCTGTCCAGCCCCAATAAAATTTTCCAGGGGGGCACTCCAAGAAACTTTTAAAAAAAGCAGATACAGAGGCGATCGGGTACTGATTCCGGGGGACCGCGGGGGAAACCCTAAATTAAACCACGGCCCCCCATTTTTTCCAAATCATCCAAGTGCTGCTGAGGTGAAATAAATGAGCAGAAAGAAAAATGGAACCCCCTTCCTGTAGAACTGCTACGAAGAAGAATAGACTCCTGTGTTTGCTGCAGGGGGCCCCCCTTTGGGCGAAGACCCGCTGAAAGGTCCCCGGGGGAAATTTGGCAAATACCATTTCACCCTTTATCCATCAAACTTTTTATGTCAAGGGGGGAGAAGGGCCCTTTTTGGGATAGGAAAGTTTGGGGTTTGGGTTTGGAGATCACCAAAAGGGGACCCCAATACTTCGTGCCGGGGATTGGGGGACTAGGGGAAAAGCGAGGGGGAGCCATGGGCCCTTCCCCCCACCGAGTCCACACCATGGGGGAGGAAAAGCTGGGAGAAGGGTTGTTCAAATTTTTCGAGAGTCCAAGTCCGAGGGAGGTTTAAAAAGGGTGTTTCCCGAGAAAAAACAGGGGGGCCAGTCTGAGGGGGGAGATTCCCCGAAGAACAGATTCTGGGAGCCCTTGGGGATACTTAACGAAAACCCAGCATCCCGGTGAAAAAACCAAAGCGGACCCCCCGGGCCACCAGACAGTGCACAACCCCCCCCCCACAGGGAAGGGTAAAGGCGGGCTAATTTTTACTGGGGGGCGTGTAGCTGCAAAAGGGGGGAAGGGTCCCGCCTACCCGGGGGCTGATCTCAGGGGGGGGGCAGGGCCAGGGGATGAAATGCCCCTGAAAAGTCATTGGGTGTGGGTGGCAATGTCCGGGCTGTCTGGGGTGTGGGTTTTTCCCCCGGGGGCCCCTCCCTACTGGCCCCGCCTGAGGGCGTCTGGATCCCCGGACATTCCCAAAAGGGGGAAACTGCAAAGGGGGGGCCATGTATGGAGTCCTTTTGGGGCCCCTTTACGTTTGGTGGGAAATTTTTTTTGGGGTGGCAACTTTCCCCAAAATTCCCCCCTGCATATCCCCCTTATTTCCCGGGGGCACAACACAGCCCCCCCAACAGCGTCCCTTGCTGAAGCCCCCGGGAGGAAACGCCCCTTCCCCGTGAGGGGCGAAACCCTGAGGGGGAATTTTCACTTTCCCCCCGGTTTTTCCCGCTTTTAGCCAATTTCAAACCCGGGAAATTTTTTTTTGCTTTAGCCCGAAAGGGCCGGGAGAGTCTTCCCTGCTTCCCCCGGGGGAAGACCTCCCGAGTGGGGCAGCTTTCCCGCCCCTTTCCCCTTGCCGCTCTGTTTGGGGCGGCCCCGGCCCCCGGGGGGGGCTAAAACCGGGGCCCCAGGCTCCCCCGCTGGATTCCCCGCAGTGTTTTAGGGGGAAGGGGCCGCACGGCCCGGGCTACTGGCAACTCACCCCCCGTTTCGCCCGTCCCCGGCCTGTTTCCACCGGGGTTTGGGGTTGGAGGGACCGCTCCCCCGCGGGGCCGCAGCGGGGGAGAAGAGGGAGCTTTAGGAACAGAAGTTTTCCCGGGGTTTCCCTTTTGCGGGGGCCGGAAACGAGTAGCAGCAAGGTTTAGGTGGGGAGATACGGCTGCAAAAAGGGGTAGCCGCCACGGCCCAGGGGGCCATCTTGGGGGGCTCGCCAAAAAAAAAAGGGGGAAAAAAATTCCTGCACATTAGGGCGGGGAAAAAACCCCAAATACTGTCCAAATTTCCCCCTTTATTGGGGCCCCGGGGGAGCCAGGGGGTCCCTTCCTTTTTCCCTTTTTTTTGATTTCCCCATAATTAGAAGGCGATGAGTCGGGTGGGCCAAGAAATGTTGGGGGAGCTCTCAAGCCTACTTCCTTTACAAACCCCGGCCCTGTCAAGGGCCCCCCCGCCCCCCCGAGTTTTTGGGGTTTTTTAAAATTAGTGGGGAAAAAATTTTAAATTTAAAAGCAAAAAGGGTAGTATGGTTTAGCAGTGTTACAGAACCCTTATATATGCACCCCAGATTATGGTTCCCTCTTGTTACATCTTTACGGTTTGTCTTAATTGGGTTATAGGAAAAGCGGTCTCACTTGAGCTAAGGTTTTAGCAGCCACGGTTGAGTGTAGTGGGTTGTATAATTTTACTTGTTCGTAGACTTGTTATAGAGCCTGGTGGGTGTCTTTATAAGTAACTTTCCAAGGTGGGTGTAAATCGCTAAGGGTTAGTGGGGTTTGTCAAGGGTTTTGGTCGGTTTGGTGGGGGTCAAGTCCTTCAAGGTGTCAAAGGCCTCTCCTGTGGCGGTTCAGGAGTCAGGTGGAAGTTACAGGCCAAGTTATGGTGGACTAATTTGAACTAATACAGTATGTTAAACCTCAGGGTGGGAAGAGGCTGAGCTTTGGAAGTGCCCAACTTTAAGAATGGCATAATGGTAATGTCCTCCAGGGGCGGGCACGGTGGTTAAGCAGGAGTGAGGCTCTTCAGAAGGGTCATTGGTGACCCTAAAGTGTACTGGCTTTGCTAGAATAGCAAGCCAGAGCCTGCCGCCCTTTTTATGCTGTCTGGCCGAGTACTGCATGTCAGACAGCTGGGAATCTCACACAATGGCCGAGCACGTGACCTGACTCCTTCTCTAATTGTTGTATTTCTGTGGTTTAAATAAAGCTGTGGCCATTTTGACACCAAAAGTATAGTGTGTGTTGTGGCTTTATTCTAGAATTTAAGATGGGTTGTATTAGGTGAAGTGGAGGTTCATCCCATATCCAAAAGTCAAGAACCCACTCGGAGTTTAAGCAAAGGGGGGACATGACTTTGGGAGGGGGGACCTAGAGCTCCTTTTATAGTCTTTTAGTTCCTGTCTGTATAGCTGTATGGATCTAAGCAGATGGAGTAGGTATGCTTAATGTTTTAATGTTATGAGCTTTGAGCAGAAGGGGACATGTTGTTGAGAGTGCAATTTATAGTGTCTGGATGCTCCTCTGGCTCTTGTCAGTATAGCTTCACAGATATGAGCTAGAGTGGTTGTGCTGTTAGAGGGAGGAGTAGGCAGAAGGGGAGGATGCTACTGTCAGGAGGGTGGGGTTTAAGATTAGATATAACATCCTGTCGGCCCTTCCTCTTCCTCTTTCACTCTCTGGTAGAACTTGAGGAAACGTGTCCCTCCCACCCGCCGAAATTTTAATGAATGCTTTTCAGTTTTTGTTTAGCTATTGTCTGTATAATGAGGCATGTATTATTGTATCTGTTTATATTGCTTCCATCTTTATGGGGATGACGAACAGTTATTGTTTAGGATTGTTGAGTTACATGTTGGCATTATCCCTAAGCCCAAGGGAAGGGCGATCCTTCAGCCATGGTTCCCTAAAGGTTTCCTCCACAGGGGGTTTTTCCTCTCCTGAGTGCTGTCGGATGACTCCTAGTGAGTCTGGGATTTGCTAAATTGGTAAAAAAAATTAAAATAAATAAAAAATGGAAAAAAATATAATAAAAAAAAAAGTTTTATATGTAATAAAATAAATGAATACGTGAATGACTGGTAAGTGTTATATGTTTATTGCATAAACTGTCACAGCTTTTATGGTGTGGTTCAGGAGTCAGGTGGAAGTTACAGGCCAAGTTATGGTGGACTAATTTGAACTAATACAGTATGTTAACCCCTTAACGACCTTGGGCGTATCAGTACGTCCCAGGGCCGCTAAGGGGCTTTGCAGGGGGATCGCTCCGCGACCCCCCGCACAGCCGCCGGGTGTTAGCGGCAAATCGCCGCTAACACCCGGCAGTAACAGCGCCGGGGGTGGCTCCGCCCGCTGGCGCTGTTTTACCCGTCAGGCGGCGCGGCAAAGATGGCCGCGGCGTCTGAATTAACGGCGATCGGTGCCGCACACCGATCGGTGCGGTGATCGGCATCAGCGCAGCTATGCTGCGTCGATCCGATCACCGGGATAGTGGTAGGGAGCCCTGTAAAGGCTCCCGTCACTTTCCCTGGCCGGTTTGCCCCACTTCCGTCCGCAGACAGGAAGTGGGGAAACCACCATCTTTGTACACCCTAATGCATTGCAATAGGTTGTATTAACAATCGCGCCACCTAGTGGTCAAGTACCACAGGTGGCCTCAATGTTACAGTAAAAAAAAAAAAAAAAAAAGTTTTAAAGTACAAAAAAAAAAAAGTATTAAAGGTTCAAATCACCCCCCTTTCCCCATTTTACAAATAAAATCATTAAAATAATAAAAAAGTTACACATATTTGGTATCGCCGCGTCCGAAAAAGTCGATCTATAAAAATATAACATCATTTATCCCGTACGCTGAACACCGTAGAAGAAAAAAAATTCCAAACGCCAAAATTGCGTTTTTGGGTCATTTTACGTCACTCAAAAAATGGAATAAAAATGATCAAAAAGTCGCATGCATTCCAAACTGCTAGCGATAAAAAGTACACTTCAGCCCGCAAAAAATTCCCCCTCACTGACGTCCGTAGGTTTTAGTACAAAAAAGTTATTGGTGCACAAAATGGCGCCGTGGCGCAAATTTCAAAAATAGAAAATGTTTGGAATTTTTTTACGGTACCAAAACATAACGGAAACCCTACATGTTTGGTATTGCCGGATGCGTAACAACCTGAAGAATACAGATAACACATTATATTTACCGATGATTGAACGCCGTAAAAGCAAAACCCCCGCAAACATGGCGAAAATACATTTTTTTCACATTTTGTCCCACTTGGAATTTTTTTGCGGTTTCCCAGTATATTCTATAGTATAGTGAATAACACCATTAGAAATAACATCTTGTCCCGCAAAATAAAAGCCCTCATGTGTCTATGTAGGTGGAAAAATAAAAAAGTTATGGCTTTCAGAAGGCAAGGGCGGAAAAACGAACGTGTCACCCAAAAAAAACGCCGGGTCCTTAAGGGGTTAAACCTCAGGGTGGGAACAGGCTGAGCTTTGGAAGTGGCCAGCCTTAAGGATGGCATAATGGTAATGTCATCCAGGGGCGGGCACGGTGGTTAAGCAGGAGGGAGGATCTTCAGAAGGGTCATTGGTGACCCTAAAGTGTACTGGCTTTGCTAGAATAGCAAGCCAGAGCGTGCCGCCCCTTTTATGCTGTCTGGCCGAGTACTACAAGTCAGACAGCGGGAATATCACACAATGGCCGAGCACTCCACCTGACTCCTTCTCTAATTGTTGTATTTCTGTGGTTTAAATAAAGCTGTGGCCATTTTGACACCAAAAGTATAGTGTGTGTTGTGGCTTTATTCTAGATTTTAAGTTGGGTTGTATTAGGTGAAGTGGAGGTTCATCCCATATCCAAAAGTCAAGCTTGTAGTGTGACAAGCCATCAGAATTGCAATGCTGCAATAAAACTTGACATCAAGGAGTTAATGAGAACTGCTACTTAGGGGAGGGATATTCTTTCTCTATGGTGCTGTGATCAAGGGCTCTGTTGTCCTGAAACATGTAAGTTGGCAGGGTCTATTTTTTTATGGCGTTTTAATATGATTCAATAACATGGATATTTTTTATGAAGAAGGTGCTGACTACAAATACTTTTGAATGGGATTTATTTGGAACTGCAAGGTTCACAGCTGAGGTCTGGCACTCTCCAGATTACAAGAACTCAAGTTGAGGATTGTTTCAGAGGGAGTGGTAAGCACAAAATTTTGTCTTTAATAGACTTTAATTTACCCAATAGGTGCTTATGAGGAACAGTGTCAAACACCTTTGCAATAAATCCACAGCCGCCCTCAGGGGCGTCGCTAGGCTGTTTTCTCCGGGGCACAAGCCCCGAATAAACCTGCCTGTGCCCCGAACCTCCCGGGCTCCAGGCTGCTGCCGTGGGCCTGGAGCGCCTACAGTCTCTTCAGCTGTATGTGCGTCTGCTGGAGCAGAGAGCAAGCGCTCCCTGCTTGGCAGACAGGGTCGGACTGGCTCACCTGAGGATCGTAGGCCACGGGTCCTACGCAGTGGGGCCCACCGGATCCTCACAGCAGTGGGGCCCGCCGTGGCCCGGAGCTGCTATGCTGGCAGCGACGCGATGAAGTGATCTCATCGCTCCGCTGCCTCTCCTCGGCTGCACAGCTATCATAGGCTGTGATCCCGAGGAGCTGCGAGAGGAGCGTCCCAGCTCAGGCGACGTGATGACATCATCACGTCGCCAATGTCCTGCAGAAGAGGAGCACGCTCGGCTTGGAGGAGGTAAGTTGAGTATTAATGTTATTTTTTATGGAGGTTACCTGCCTGAGTGACCTTATATTTATATACCTGCCTGAGAGTGACCCTATTATTTAGTCTTGAGAAAAGAAGGCTTCGGGGGGACATGATTAATTTATATAAATATATAAATGGTCCCTACAAAAAGTATGGGGAAAAATTATTTCAGGTGAAGCCCCCTCAAAAGACAAGGGGACATTCCCTTCGACTAGAGAAAAAAAAGATTTAATCTCCAGAGGAGAAGAGCGTTCTTAAACTGTAAGAACTGTAAATCTGTGGAATAGCCTGCCTGAGGAGCTGGTCACAGCAGGAACTGTAGAGCGTTTCAAGAAAGGCTTAGATTACCTACCTGGAAACTAAAGAATATTAATGCGTCGTAGCTAGGTAAAATTCTGGATCCTGGCCGGTGGCGGCTCTGGGGTCAGATATAGGGTCTATACTGGAGCAGGTTGGTTCTTGCCTTGTGGGTTTTGGGGCATTAACCAGTAGAGAGCCTGGGCTTTAAGTCCTTGTCTCTCTCCCTCACCCACATTTTCCCCACCCTTGGTTGAACTCGATGGACATGTGTCTTCTTTCAACCTACTAACTATGTAACTATGTAACTATGTAACTATATACCTGCCTGAGTGCCCCTATATCTATATACCTGCCTGAGAGTGACCCTATATACCTGCCTGAGTGCCCCTATATCTATATACCTGCCTGAGTGCCCCTATATCTATATACCTGCCAGAGAGTGACCCTATATATCTGCCTGAGTGCCCCTATATCTATATACCTGCCTGACAGTGACCCTGTATACCTGCCTGAGTGACCCTATATCTATATACCTGCCTTAGTGCCCCTATATCTGTATACCTGCCTTAGTGCCCCTATATCTATATACCTGCCTGAGAGTGACCCTATATACCTGCCTGAGTGCCCCTATATCTATATACCTGCCTGAGTGCCCCTATATCTATATACCTGCCTGAGTGCCCCTATATCTATATACCTGCCTGAGAGTGACCCTGTATACCTGCCTGAGTGACCCTATATCTATATACTGCCTGAGTGCCCCTATATCTATATACCTGCCTGAGAGTGACCCTATATCTATATACTACCTGAGAGTGATCCTATATCTATATATACTGCCTGAGAGTGATCCTATATCTATATACCTGCCTGAGTGACCCTATATCTATATACCTGCCTGAGAGTGACCTTATATCTATATACCTGCCTGACTGAGGGGGCATATCTATATACCTGTGTAACTATGGGGACAGATCTATACACCTGATGGGGACCTATATATACCTGTCTAACTGTGGGGACCTATACACGCCTGCCTAACTGTAGGGACTTGTATAGCTTCCTATCTAAGGGGACCTATACACCTACCTAACTGAGGGGACTTATATACCTATAAGTAAGGAGTTGCTCTAAATGTGAGGATTCTAAGATATTTGTGTCCTAATCTGTAGGGACAAGTGTTGGCCGGGAGAAATCAGCATGAAGGTGTGAACCGGATGGAGAAGAAAAGGGAAAGTGAATGACTCCAATCAGAAAAGACGTCTCCTGTGAGTCATTAAATGTAACTTCAGTGTCATCACTTATATTTCTGCTGAGCCTACATACAACTAGTTTCTACCACTATACGGTCACTGTATGGCGGTAATATATGTCTTCAGAGCCTGTGTACACTGGTATATGTCACTCTATGGTAACTGTATGGAGCCTGTGTAAAAGGCCTGCAGAGCCTGTGTACAATGGTATTTACCACTATATGGTCACTGTATAGATGTAATATACAGTTTGCAGAGCCTGTGTACTGGTGATGGCTTATTTGGTCCTTAAGTAGTAATAGTTTTGGGTCTTGGTTTTGTAGGAGTTTTTTTTTAGTAACAATGATTTGTCTGGTATATTTGCCCCATGTATAGGTATATTTTTTGATGACTGTTACTTAGGGGTATTACACTGTCATACGAAGGTGAGTGATTTTTAAAAAGCAAATATGTCAGCTCTGATTTTCATTGTGCAGTGACTGCTGAGGAGATGGACAGGATCTATGTGGAATATGCAGAAAATTAGTGACAGGAACAGAAGGTTTTTCTCTCTAAAAACACATGCCGCAGTTCACAATGTGGTGTGAAAAATGCCGTGTGAACCCAGCCCTACTGAGCAAAACATAACACAGAGGGCCCGGGCCCCTGATGTTTTAGAACCCTAGCAACGCCCCTGCTATCCAGACTTCTACTCACCTCTTCATAAAAACAGATCAGATTGGTCTGACAACTTCTGTCCATAGTAAAACCATGCTGGCAATCACTTAAATTCAGCTACATAATCCTGTATATAGTCCCATATGAGCCTCTCAAATAGTTTTCCCACAATGGATGGTAAACCTACTGGTCTATAATTACCTGGGCAAAACCTGGAGCCTTTTTTGAAAATGGAAGCCACATTTGCCTTGTGCCAGTCTCCTTTCACTATACCAGTTACCAGAGAATCTCTAAATATCATATATAGGGGAACACCGACAACCGAGATGAACTCTTGGGTGTAAGCCATCAGGGCCTGCAGCCTTTTTCACATTCAGTTTATTTAACTTGTCTTGGACCATTTCTACTCTCAGCCAATTTATTATATTAGTTTATGTATTTACAGTACTACCACAGCTTACATTTGCACTGACACTGCCCCATCACCACTGTCACCACCCCCATCAGCTGCTTTCGCCTGATTTGTATATACAGAGCTGAAGAACCTATTTAGTACCTCTGCCTTCTCCTGATCCCCAGTGCCCAGCTCCACATTACTGGTATTTAAGGGTCCTACATGCTCAGACTTTGGCTTTTTGGCATTTATATGTTTAAAGAATTTCTTGGGGTTAGTCTTGCTGTCCTTGGCCACTCACCTTTCATTTTGTATTTTAGCTGATTTGATTACCTTTTTACAGATTTTATTAAGCTCTAACAATTTGTGCTTTGCTAGAAATGACCAGATCCAACAGAGCATCACTTCTAGTGGGATTTTCCACAAACTGGCCTATAAAATTATCTTGTAACAGATTTAGGAACTTCAGCCCCTTTTTCAGTTGAAGCAGAACCATGACCCCAGTCAATATCGGGGTAATTGAATCGCCCATTATTACCACTGTACCCACCTGAGCTGCCTGCTGCACTTGTTTATACAGCTGACCCTTTATATGCTCAGTGATGTTGGGGGGTCTATAGATTACACCCAAAAAAATTTTTGTGTTACCCCTCCCCCTCCCTGTATTTCCATCCAAATTTTCACCATCTTCACAGCTACATCCTGCTGATCTATTGCTCCACCCCCAACATTTAGCTCGCTAACTGCTTCCTCTCAATTTGTCAAACACCCTCAGTGTTACATTCTGCTCCGTCAGATCTATAATGTGAGCTTCTAGAGTAGCAACATGCATAGGTGTAACTTTAGGGGGGTACGGAGGGGACTGGTCCCCCCCACTTTTTTCTGGGTGGGGGACGGTCCCCCCCACTTTTTAGCCACTTCAATAAAAAATAATCCGTCTGAAAGCATGAGAATACGATAAGTGGTAGAGCAGAGCGCAGAGGAGGAAGAAGTTAACCCTTTGCCTCCTATATTTCTGTGCATTTTGGAGGGGACAGAGTAGGCAGCAGCCTCAAGTTGTCACTGCAGAGTGAGAGCAGCGCTCACCAATCAGAACGCTGCTCACAGTCCAGCACACTCTGTATCTTTGGCTGTATCTTTCCCTCCCGTTGTATACCGCTTCCCCTATGCTCAGCCTCATCAGAGAAGAAGGGAAGCTCTTGCCGAATGCCAACTACACAAATACAGGAGACAGGTAAGGAGGGGACAAGGGTGCAAGGCATTGTGTGTGCATGTGAGTAGGGTATGCACTGTATATGTGAGATGTGCATATACTGTACAGCCATGTGTCTAGCCGGGGAAAAAGAAAGTGAATGGGGCCGGCCCCGCAGCATTTTAGAAGTGTGGACTGGCCAGCGCGTACTTCTAAAACACCCAGCATATGGCAGAGCACACAGTACACCCGCTATAAACCTTGTGAACATACTTTAAGAGACATTAAATGAATATTTAAGATATGAATATGAAGATATGAATGCTGATTCTGGGACGGATTCTGTGCTGGATCTGCCTCAGAACCGGCGTCCAATCCAGCAGGAAAATTATTTATATTATACCCTATGTAAAATCAGTGTCGTTGTTTAGATGACACTGATTTAACTTGAGTATTTTCGGCGTTTACTGTCAGCGCCTACAGAGAATTCTGCGAGGTGTTTTATGTACTAAAGGTTAGGAGGGAGAAATCTGCCTCAGGTAGTCTGGGGCGTTTGCATATTAGAAATATACGTTTGCAAGCGTTGAATTTCCAAAAAATAAACGACACTGTTAGTGCCGAAAACCATCATGTAAACTCACCCTAAATGTGTAGTCTGAGTTCAATATATGTATATATACACACACAATTTCTACGGTACCTTGTCTAATGTAGTAAGTGTCAGGGGTACAGTGTGTATTGCAATAACCTTTGGGGTATGGTGTAATGTAATGTGTAATGTAATGTAGTCTCTGTGCTACGGTGAATAATGCAGGTGTCTGGGGTACGGTGTGTAAACTAATCTCTGGGGTACAGTGATTAATGTAGTAATCTCTGGTGTGTGGTGTGTAATGTAATCTCTGGGGTACAGTGGGTAATGTAGTAATCTTTAGGGTACAGTGAGTAATGTGATATCTGGTGTATGGTGTGTAATGTAGTAATCTCTGGGATAAGATGTGTAATGTAATCTCTGGGGTAAAATGGGTAATGTAATATCTGGGGTATGGTGTGTAATGTAATCTCTGGGGTATGGTGTGATGTAATCTCTGTAGCACAGTGAGTAATATAATTCATTTCTAGGGATCAGTGTGTAAAATAATACATTTTTGGGGTACAGTTAATTTTATTATTTCTTCAGTGCAATTTGCAATTCATTTCTAAGGTGCAGTTAGTAATATAATTTCTATGTGTAATATAATTAATTTCTGGGGTGCAGTGAGTGATGTCATTTCTGGTGTATGGAATGCAATAAAATAAATTTTGGGGTACAGTATGTGACATAAGTGATTCCTAGGGGCACAGTGAGATTGGGTTCTTTTATTTTCCTCATTCTGTTGTGTGTATAATAAATGTAATGGAGTAATGATGGGGGATGGGAGAGGTTAAGCAAAATTTGCTGCATTGCTCAACATTTTATTATTTCCATCTAGAGGAGGTGATATTGTAGCTGGGCTGGTTCAGTTTCATTGCCAGGGCTGCATTTTAGTCACAGTCCGGCTCTAGACTTCAGTTATTAGAGAGCCACTCATAACCTTACGGATTGGACCAAAAGTGTTTGCCACAAGGACTCTGCCCGGACCTGCTGGGGGAGCTCAAGACCTCCTAGCTGGGCTAGACGGGGCCGCTTCACTGCAGGGAGAGAAGGGGAGAGAAAGAAAGTGAGGGGAAGTGAATGGGAGGGCGAGTGAAGGAAGGTGGGTTAGGAAAATAAGGGTTGAGAGAAAATTGCCCCCCCCCCCACTTTTTGAACCAAAGTTACGCCCCTGGCAACATGCTCACATCTGTCATTGTGGTATTCACCCTGGACCTACTGATCCAGTAGTGCATACATATGGCAGACTGTGCACTGAAGAAAATTGCTAGTCATGCTGTCCACTATCCTGTTACACAGTAATGAAACTTTAAAAAATTAAGGTTGTTTACTTACTGGTTTTACAACTCCGGTTTTTTTTTTTAACTTCAGTTGATTCAAGCACCACTTAGTGAAAAGCACCCACAGTCTGAGCACCAACATGCTATCTGATCCACCAACAGGATGAGCTAAGCAGATTGATATGTGGTTTTGTGAGCAAACATTCAGTAGAACCTGCAACGTATTCTTTAAATTTCTGCTTCCTTTTAGTTAAGGAGTCTAGTGAATGCTTTTATTAGTGATTGATAGCTATCTCTGCATTCATACTCATAAAAGGAAAGTTAAGAGTGACCAATTGGACCCCCCCCCCCCCTGCACAACTTAGAAATAAGCAAAAATTTTATTAAATGAATTGCAACTTCTAATATCTTCCCATGAAACTATACAGTCTTCTCAGGTCCTCTCTCTCTATAATATGCTTCTGGCAGGTTAGATAACATGCTCAGTGTTACGGGTTTCTTTTGAGTATTTTAGACAAAGCCCTTAATAATAGCATACACCTGGATAAGGAATGGTACTATGTGATTATGATATCAAGTGACTCTAAAACGCTAGTAAAATAAAACGACATTTGACGTAAACTTACATCATAATGGCGGTAAGGGACTATGTAGCGGGAGAGCAGAGAGAGGTGGTTGGTAACCTAGAGAAACTTGTGTACACTAGCAGTAGAAAAAAATCTTTATCTCTGGAACTAAACAAAATCAGAACAGCAATGTATTTGGTAATAGCCTTCATTTACCTTTCCCTAACATTAAAGGGGATTTATCGCTTCCTTACTTCGGCTGATTCACACAGCTCTTAGCTTCTCAACTCTGTGAATGCAAGGGCGTTTCTTCAACCTCCCATCTGGATGACATCATCCCGCCTTCCCTGCTGGCCTGAGACTCCCCCCCCCCCCCCCCTCTGAGTCCACATATCACTGTGTCTCTCCCTATCAGTCTTATTTTATAAGAGCTGTATACATACCACAGGCTGCATTCAATTTAATCTGAGCACTGATCTCTCACAGCTGGAGATGTATTACAGCTTTCTAAGAACGGCACAGATCTGCGTGTATGCAGGAGGTTAGGCACAGGGACAAAAACTGTCATGTTTTTCTCATTGTACAATCTGCTCCCAGTCTGTTTCGCTAAGGTGTGGAGACAGAAAATGCTACGACCCCTAACTTGAGTCAGAGACACAGCTCCGTAAATCGACCCAGGGGATGTACAGAATGTAAATGAGCTCTCAGCTAGTGAATTGCAAGGAGGAGGGATTCGACCCACACTGGATATCAGTGTAAATAAAAACACAAGATAAGGGAAACTGTGAGAACAAGGCAGCTTTGCTAATGACATCCAATTGCAAAGTTGCTTTTTTTTAACTGTCCCCTTATTCTGAAGACCATTTAATGAAATGATAACACCCCTTTAAGGCTATGTTCACACGGCTTAAAATGGGACGTATTTCAGTCCGTAGTGCGCAAATTACGGCTGGAATACGTCCCAGTCATTACGGTATCCACAGTTCTCATAGAGAACTATGGATTACATCTCCTCTCCCTGCTCGGCGAATCCGCCGCGGGGGGAGCTAAGTGACATGTGAATTACCAGCGGCGTATACAAAGTATGAAAGTAATTACGGTAATTACGCCCCGCAAATAAGCCGTGTGAACATAGCTTAAAAGCTAATCGTTGTGAGAAATGCTATGTTAACATAGCACAGTCTCACACCAGCACCAACAGGTAGCCTGTGCATGAAATGCTGTTTTTCATTTCATCAAAGATATCATGATTATAAACTACAAGTAAATAAAAAACTACTAAGAAAAACATTTTAGGTTAATTTCTGCTTACATACTGAGGCAAATGACAATCAAAACGGAAAGAGGAGATACTGAAGGTTTGTATGAAATATTAAACAAGGGTAAATGAACCGGAATATGTTTTGCTGTCTTGTAGTGCATACGCAGCATTTATCATTGAACACCTCTACAATTTACTGCTAGAACTGACGGGTTTTGTACTGTTTGTCAAACAACTGAACTGAAACAAAGAAAACAGTTTGCCTATGCATAAATCATTTGTATGTGGGCAACCAGAAAATTCTAGGCGAGGCTCAAACCATTGTAAAGAAAGCTGCACACAAAATATAAGCAGCAATTATTTTTGTTTAACCAGGCCTCTGATGACAGCTAAAACACAAATAGTGGCCCTCTACTACTATTTGTTTTCTACACAGTAATAATGCCCCTCTTATGCCCAATAATTATGCCTCTCTTTGCTCCCACTAAATTTTAATGTCCCCCACATAGTAATAATATCACTGTATAACCACATTTCAGTAATAGTGCCTCCTTCTTAGTAATAATGCCCCTTCAGTTCCCACGTCTCTCTAACAGTGCCATCTCTTTTTCCCTTCTCTCTAAGGGTATGTTCACACAGTGTTTCTTAGATGCGTGTTTGGATCCGTGTTTCAGACCCTAAAGTGACCCAAACACGCATCTAATAATGTGCAGTGTGAGTTACATTGCTTTCAATGTAAAACATACATTGGCATTCAGACGAATCTTGATTTTCTGATGTCTTTTGGATCTGTTCAAAGAATAGACATGTCAATTTTCCATATCCATTTGATGCATCAGGCATCCTATTTAAAACTATAGGGTGCGTTTCTGCTGCAGCAAAAACGTATCATACTTTGGGTGTGTGTTGGATGCATTTTACGCAGTGCTTTTGAATACAGGCAGTCCCCGGGTTACGAACGGCAGGCCCGGACTGGCCATAGGGCAAACCGGGCATTTGCCCGGCGGGCCGCTGGGGTCCGGGCCGCAGGGCCGGCTCGGATCGCCCGCCAAGGGGACCAGTGTTCCCCCCGGCGGGCCCCGAGTCCCGGCGCCGGTTTGTAGCGCGCTACAGGGGCCGCAATGATCGCATTAGCGACCGGACCCCTGTGGCAGGGGGCCCACAGGCCCCCCTCGCCCAACACGGCTGCACGGCCGGGTCACCGACCCCGCCATGCGCCATCACGGCCGCCTCCTGCACCGCGCGGTGCAAAGCAGCAGCCGAGGCTGGACTCTGGGATCTACTGATCCCGTCTGTCAGCTCCCAGGATGCCGCGGGGCAGGCGCGCGATTGTAATGACGTCATCGCGCGCCCGCTCCTCGGCCCTGCAGTCTGCTGCCGGCGGCCTCCCGGGGGAAAAAGACAGAAGAGGAAGCAGAGGGCATCAGGTAAGTATAGTTTTTACTTATTTTTTAAAAACTACTGCCCTGGCTACCTGCCCTGAACAGCTGCATGCCCAGCCCTGGCTACCTGCCCTGACCAGCTGCATGCCAGCCCTGGCTACCTGCCCTGACCAGCTGCATGCCAGCCCTGGTACCTGCCCTGACCAGCTATATGCCAGCCCTGGCTACCTGCCCTGCCCAGCTATATGCCCAGCCCTGGCTACCTGCCCTGCCCAGCTGCATGCCAAACCCTGGGTACCTGCCCTGACCAGCTTATGCCAGCCCCTGGCTACCTGCCCTGACCAGCTGATGCTAGCCCTGGCTACCCCGCCCTGACCAGCTGCATGCCAAACCATGGCTACCTGCCCTGACCAGCTGCATGCCAGACCTGGCTACCTGCCCTGACCAGCTTTTTGCCAGCCCTGGCTACCTGCCTGACCAGTATATGCCAGCCTTGGCTACCTGCCCTGACCCCGCTATATGCCAGCCTTTGGGTACCTGCCCTCACCGATTACTGGCCCTACCTGACCGAATTACTGGCCCTACCTGGTTGTTACTGGGGGGCCCGCCCTAGCTACCTGGCTGATTACTTGGGGGGGGCAGCCCTAGCTACCTGGCTGATTACTGGGGGCAGCCCTAGCTACATGGCTAGTTACTGGGGGCAGCCCTAGTACCTGGCTAGTTACTGGGGGCCAGCCACTAGCTACCTGGCTTGTTACTGGGGGCAGCCCTAGCCACCTGGCTAGTTACTGGGGGCAGCCCTAGTACCTGGCTAGTTACTGGGGGCTAATTACATTTGGTAGGCCATTTCTACCTACCAAATTAATGGAGGAAGGCCCTGTTTGGGGGGTCTACCTAATTACATGCCACTTATCTGACATTTTTTAATTTATAATTTTTAGGGTCAACATAGCTGTTGGTGAATTTTTATAGGAAAGTGTGGAAAAGAGAGGAGTCCTAAGATGTATTTCTGGGGAAATTCTACAGAGACGATTAGTATCCACTAGAAGACATTGCATGCTGTACCGGACAGAGAAAGAAATGGAAGGGAACGACTCATCAGGGAAGACGTCATGGAGGTTTGGGCCAGAAGGAGAAGAAAAAGGGGAAGAGAACAACTCCCATCAGAGATGACGTCTCCTGTGAGTCCCTTCTGTCAGCGGTAAGTTTACTGCTGTGTTGAGTCAGTGCTGTATTCATGTGATGGTGACCTGACTACTGGTGATGTGATTGGTTGTAAGTTATGTTGGTGCTTATGTAGTGTCAGTGTGGGATTGTCCCTGTTTGTAAAGTAAGTGCAACCCTGACTCTGTGATGAGGGGTTTCTATGCACCACTGTTTCTTTCTTGCTTGTCTGTAGGGAGCTCTCACACGGAGCAGTTTTGGTGCATTTTTTGTGTAGAAATGTACAGCATTAACTGCTCTGCCTTTCTGCACCAAAAAACATAAAAAACGCTGCGTGTGAAAGCAGGCTTTATAGTGTAGTTTATTTTAGAAAGCGACAAGCTGCGAGAACAAGGGGAATTTTTTAAGTGGATATTGTATGTGGGCTGCTTGGGGCTTAGTGCCAGGGCTGATTTTTATTCCCAGTCCGGCCCTGACGAACGGGATAAGGACTGTAAGTTTGTTCTTAAGTTGAATTTGTATGCAAGTCGGAACAGGTATATTTAGTAAATGTAACTCCAGCACAAAAGTTTTTTTTTCGTTTTGGATAGTGCAGTGAAGGGTTTTTACATTTGTTTTGCTGTCTGTAACCTTGTTAAGAAGATTTCACCTCATTTTCACCTCACGTGCATATTTTCCATTGGATTCAATGAGAGAGGCATAGAACATTGTTGGAATCGTATTTTGGAGAATATTTTGGCACAAAATATGCACCAAAACAAGAGTAAAATTTCACTGTCTGAGCATATAATTAAAAGCAACCTTTTTGTGTTACCTGCCTTCTAATAATGCCCCTCTGTAACCACATGTCAGTAATAGTGCCTACTTCTTAGTCATAATGCCCCTTCAATGCCCCCCTTCCTTTTGATAGTGCCCATTGTATAACCTTTCTATGTAACAGTGCCCCCTCTCTTATTGTGCTCTCTTCACTTTTAGTGCCCCTTCTGTTTCTCCTTCTCTCTTACAGCACCCCATTTGTGTCACTTCTCTCTAATATTGACCTGTAATTCTATAAGTGAACCATTTGCTGCCATACATCTATGTAGATGGAAAAATAAAAATAAGTTATGGCTCTTGAAAAGTGGGGAGAAACATGAACTCACCAAAAATCACTGCAGCGAGACAGGATTAAACACATTCAAAAAAAGAATTTAAAAAAAATCATACTCCCCTAGCCCCATTTCCACAAGTACTTCCTGGGTATTCTCTGGTTTGTGCTGCGCTCCCATAGACTGCAGGCTGGTTCTGCCTGCGACATGAGAGATGACCTCATAGACTGTGTGCAAGCTGAAAGGGTCATTGTATTGGTAGAGTGACGTCATCACAGGACCTATTGAGTACCACTGTCATGGACACAGTTTAAAGGGTGTATGTGTCTTTGATGGCTGCTGTAGGCCTGACCATGGTGTCCTGGGACCTGTAAAGCCCACTCCCGGCTAAAGACCACTGACGCCGAGGGTCCAGCTTGCAGTAACCTTCCACAACTATCATAAGAACTAAAACTCTTTTAATGTGGTTTCCCCTGTTAGAAGCCACAATGGTAATGTGTTATCACTGTGGGTTACTCTGGGTGACTGCATGTGTCAGGGAGTACTAGATCAGGCATCAGCGACTTGTATTTTGGGACTGACAAGTAAATTGTAGGGGAGTCAAGAGATTTGTTCCCCTCCGTTCTCCACATCTACCTGTAGTTTACGAAATGGAAGGTCTTTAGGCAGCTGCAATGATGTCAATGTGCCTGCCTTTGCCATGCTACAGAGTGCTCAAGAAGGCTGTAGTCTTTACTATTTATTTTTTGTACACAAGTTTAGATATTTAGGGACATGTATGAAAATTTTCTAGTTGTAAGACCTTCTTTGTAGCCCATAGTAACCAATCAGAACCCCCCTTACATTTTTTCAGAGCACTATATGAAATGAAAGCGGAGCTCTGATTGATTGCTATGGGCAACAAAGAAAGCCTTAGACATAGACAGTTTTCATATAGGAGGCTCTTTGTCTTGGGGCACTATTCTTTGGAAAATACTTTGGAAAAACACATAAGGGCACTATTATTGCTGGACTTTAGTGAGGCGTCCAATAGAAATCCTGCCCGCATCTAAAATGAATAATATATCTAGAGATGGGCGAATTTCCCGAAATTCGTTTCGTTCACTTCGCCGAATTTCTCGGCAAAAAATAACTTCGTTCCGAATTACTTCGGCACAAATCACGTTAAAAAACAGCTATTTCCAGGCTGCACAGAGCCTGCAGGGTGCTGTAGAACGTTGTGCCATGCTTAAATATGCAGAGGGAGCTTGGTTTGGTCTTCATACAATGTTGTGTTTTAGTATGACACGCACATGACTGCCACCGCTCTTAGAATCGCTTCACTCTAAAATTCCCTGGGCACTTAAGAGGGCAAAACTGACCAAAAAACTGAAGCGGGAATGTAGCCTGATAAAGTCATGGCAGCAACAGCTGGAAAAAATCAAGTGAGAGCCAGGTGGAACTTTTGTGGAAAAAGTGTGGGG
>JAODAL010015347.1:0-84208 GCA_025379985.1 Phyllomedusa bahiana | reverse complement strand
AAAAAAAAAAAAAGAGTGAAAAACTTAAAAGGTGTCTGAATATTTCCGTATCCACTGTAGGTGCTTTCAGCAATGGACAAGGGTCAGAATAGGTACTCTGACAAGTCTACTTCTAGGCAGATCCATGCCCAGCAAGTTTCAATGCACTGGTTGTTCTATCACCTTTCTAGAATAATTATCATTAGGTTTTTCATTGATGTGTGCAACAATATCTCTTCTGTGGGATTGGACTAGGCAAGCTAGGCTTCACTTACCATATGTATCAATAAGCTTTAGGCAGCCATGACCCTTTCGTTGGTTCACTAGTTTTGTTGGGTACTAGCTTCTGCATACTGAGGACACCCCACAACAGCAGCTGTATTAAAAATGCAATGGTCCAGTTTACCCATCATAAGCCGGCCTTTGTCAAAGTTATACAAACCCGTTCCCATTTTTGCAGCTTCCAATACATCAACTTCGAGAACTAATCGTTCATATGATGAGTAATATATTTCTTTCCCCGACAGGTGCTATTCTCACAAAATAAAGAATTATTCACTTCAACTGTCAGAGTTTTTAAAGAAGAAGATGTGCGACATCTTCTGACACGCCTGTTGTAGTAAGTAACTGCATTCCTCAAAAATTAACAATTCCAGATCATCTACCCTCAGAACTCTGTGTTGTGCATCTGTTATTCCTCCTAGAAATGGATTACTAAATTGTCAATTGGGTGTTACTGTTATGGAATGTGTTAAGTGAAAAGTCTATTTCATCCACAAGATGGCTCCTGTATCTAGATCACACCCTGTTTTTGTTAAGGGTTAATACACGTGCTTGGTACAAAGATGGCGCTGACCCTCGGAACTACACACATTCCATTAAAAGACACCGAGCCTGATAAGAGGAACAAATAGAGATAGTATATATGCCACATGATATCTACGTAATGCTTCGCTCACGGCACATAAAAGATGCCTATATAACTCGCTGTTGCTTAATAAAAGACAGGAAATTCGTCCAGACCTTTGTTGTTGTTTTTTGTGCATATAATATAAATCTCTAAGGAAACATTTTGGCCTCCTCCCACTTGGACTTAGGAATCCCGTTGCGGTTCTGTCTATATCATTACCATTTCTTTGTGAAAGAGGTGTGTCCTGTTTGCACAATATCAGACTGTTCAGGGAAACACAACTCTAACGGGAAACACCCAGCTGACAATTCATAAATAAAGCTCTGGGAATAACAGAAGATTCCAAAAACAGATGCCACAAAACTGTTATTTCATGGAGAACACAATTATTAATTAAACTAACATGTAAGGAGATCCTACATGTCCTCTTCAATTGCTATGGCTGAAGAACTTGAATAAAGGGCTTCACAAAATGGGTATCATAGGGAAGGCTTCACACTACGGTCAGGATAGTTTAGGGTGTGAGCTCTAAAATTACCCTTGTTATCTGCTAGCTGTGAGGGCTCCTTATAGAAAGGTGTGATCTATTCACACAGGGCTCCCAGCCAGGGTAAGAAAATGTAATTCTAGCTGCTGGGAGTCATGATGTATAGAATGGACAAAATGGACACCTGATAGGTCTGATGTATAATTAGTGGCTAGACGGCCTAGGATTTCTTTGTACACTTGGTGTGAATTGCCTTATCGGAATGAGAAGCAAGTGCAGCTAGTTGAGGCCATTTAGAACAAAAAATGTGAGCTTTGGACTAAAACGAGCAGCATGGTTGTGTACAGAAGAGCCTATCTAACCCAATGTCACATATGGTGGAGGTATGCTGTGGCATAAAAATGGCACACAAAAAATTTGCAGTGGAAGTTTAAGAACGCTTCTTCTGAAATAGTTCATTAGTTGATACATGGCTCAAGGAGATGAGATGTTCATGTTCTTTGGATATAAATTAAAAATAAAAATTAACGAGACAGATTTCCTCTGGGGCTTTTATCTGTTTTGATTCCACTGCTGTCAGTATCACTTTTAAAGGTTTATTTGGAGCCGTGAGAAATGTCACTTAGACCAAGGCTGTAATTCATGTACTACATGCCTTGGAAAAGACAATCAAATGGCCAGGAAACATAGAAATATCACATGGACTGTATTTTATGCCTTTTAGGAGTGGTTCAGAAAATGTATACTGTCATTTACAACTCACTTCGATTTTTTTTTTTTTTATGATACCTGAAGGCCATTCATAATTGTATCTGTAGACATACTAGAATATTTAACAATATTTGTAATAGGCTACCAGATGATATTAGGTTTCAAATAATGAAAAGAAAATATGCAGTATTCCACTTTATGTCTGGGAGTAAGAGGCACTAGTTAACTCAAGGACTGGCAACAGGCAAACCTGGGCAGATGCCAAGGACTAATGCAGGTCAGAGAAGCATGGCACACTAAACACACTCAACATTTTTCAAGCTGCGGGTAAAGTAAATTAGGGTCTCAATGTCACTCTGTTACTAAAGGGGCACATATGTCTGTAGGTAGCCCTCTTATAGATGAATTTGAAATCTGAACTAGGGTAACAGTGTAAATGGTCAACCCACATACATATAAATAAGAAAATGTCAAAGGCTCCTGTAACAATATATACTTCAAGGGGTTTCCCACTATAGATATTTATTGCATATTAATTGTATATAATAAATAAATCATTTTAAAATCTGATCATGCGTGCCCTGGGCATAGTAAAGACATTAATGGCATGGGAATATCAAACTGACGGTTATTACATTTCTATAGTGGGGCATTACTAGACAATAACCGCTAATATTATCTAATCGAAATACAGAAAAATCTTACATAAATAAAAAATATGTTATTAAAATAGATAGAAGCTGAACAAAATCACCAAATGCAGCAAAATCCTATTCTTTATGCAAACACAATAAAATACAAGTGATTCACAGGAGTCTAAAACCAGAATGGATAATACAAGGATACACCGCATGGCCACTTGATTAGAGATATCCATGGAGTAGCATGATGGACCTCTTTCATGTTGGCATAGATTCCACTAGGTATTCAGCAGAAATATTGGTCCAGGTGGAAAGGATGGCTTCTTGCAGTTGCTACAAATCAGAGGGTACTACCGATATGCTCTGAGCAGCCCTTTCTGCTATATAAGACTGAGACCAAAGGACTGTAAAAGACTGACTGAATTGCCTCTGGCAGCTTAGCGGTCTGTGAGTTTAGGTGTTGTGTTTCATGTTATCTTCTGGCGATGCCAGGTCATAGAAGATTGGATCTCACAGTTCCCCCTGGTAATTGTTGAGGTTTTCTGTAGGGTGCAATGAGTAGAAAAGGTGAGTGGAGTGGGCGGGGGTGGGGGGGGTGAAGGGGGGGTAGGTAGGAGGATAACACCAAGGACAAACAGAGCCACCAGAAATCCCAAGGAGTGAGGTCTCACCAACTACACCACACAGCTAGAAGGTTGTAATGTTGGTTAGGACTCTTCAGTCGAGTGTTCTAAAAACCAAGTGGTATAGTTGAGGTATTCATGTATTCTAAGTTGTATGTGGGAAGGAAGAATTTGGATTATGGGACTCCATGTGTCGAAAAATTGCTTAACCCTAGCTTCTTTAGAAAGTGTGGCATGAACCCAGACCATGTGTAAAACGTATGTTAATTTTTCCAAAAATAGGACGTCCTGGATCTAACCAAGCCTATAAAATAGGCTTTCGAGCTGTGGCAGATACGCAGAAGATTAGTCATTTATGTGCAGCCAGATTATTATGACAATTCGAAGGAGGTTCTCCAAATAGAGCCCAAGTCGTAGTTAGCAGGATGTTGTAGGGTAGGTGAGTGTTTATGGAGAGTGATTCTGTTCCAAAAGTTTGGACCTAGGGACAGGACTATAAACAATGAGGGAGGTCAGCAATGGTCTTTACTTTCTTACACAGACTGGGATGGTCTCTGGTTCTGAGAGTTAGTTGGCAAACTGATCCTCTATGCCCCCGTTTGGCAAATTCTATATCCACAATGCCTGGTATATTTTAAAAATATTAGGCCCCTTTACATCACTGTTTTGGCCCAAGTCTGGACACTTTGAAAAAGTTTTCTTCTCTAAACAGTCTATTTTGGAGTGTGTTTGCTCTATTTTATAGTATACCGTGTGTGAGTGTCCAGCACATAAAGCACATATGATCAGAAAATAGAGTCAAAATAGTCAAAAAGATTGTTTGCCCTTTGGATTGGCCTTGACCCCACTGCCTTATATATCAGGATAACTTTTTAAAGTATCCCAATAGATACCACCCAGTTGATATGTATAGATCCTGACCCACATTTAAAAAACCTTCAATAAAATAAAAATTGCATACAGTTAAAAAACTCTTCATAGTGTTGATCAGTTGCAGAACATGAAGTCATGGCTGCTGCGACTCAGCTTGGGAATGTATGTAAAGCTTTATCTAACAACATACAAACGTATATTCAGCTTATGTAAAATGCGAGTCCTGTCACAGAACAAGCTAGAGAAGGTAGTAACTTACTGTCTATTGTTTACTTTTCATCAGTATCTATAAGATTACATATCTGCTCACAGTCTTTAGTGTCCTGTAAAGTATTAACTTAACAAAAGAGATTACGTGATTACAACACCTGTGTGAAACAATGTGGGATTGTTTCATATCTCTATGATTTAAGGCACCATAACTTTGAAGTGTTTCTAAACCTTAAAGGGGTTGTCTCACTACATCGATTCATCTTATCTTAGTCCTGTTTTCTCAGTTTCATTTTTGAATTCAGGGCGGTTTACTGCCTTTACTAGCTTCCACTGGCCTGCAGTGATGAGCTGCTGAGGACACTAGGTCTGTAGCTATAGTGACCAGCACTGGCAGCCTATTAGGAAAGATTGAACAGGTCTGTAGCTATAGTGACCTGAGGAGCTGATGCAGCCCACACTAGAGGGGATATCTAGGAATAGCTAGGACACGGTTAATGGACACATATTACAAAGTGACTTGTTTTTGTAAGATCTTTAACATAAAAAGCAATCCTTGTAGTGAGACAATCCTTTAACTATGGGAAGATGGTGTCAGGTTTCGTGTGCTCCAATAGTCGATCCTTAGGCTAGGTCCACACATTTACATTGAACTGATTTCATCTACAGGGTAGGCAGGTTCAAATAAATGTGGAGTAGGAAAATCCTTCATTTAAGCCTTGTGGACCCAATGTTTTCAGGCAATATATCCACCTAGCTTCCTCTTGAAGCAGGATTTTATCCAAATCACCCTTACGCAGGCCCAGTTTCCTCCAGCAAATGTCCCAAAATTTAAGATAAAAAAAGGTGTCTGTGGGTCTGATAGATTTCCACCCATTGCTCCTAATTGTAAATTCACAGGTTCTGTAGGCGAGATATTCATTTTGGGTGGTGGCATTGGTGCCGCCATATTGGCAACAGAGGAAGATCCCAGTGATGAAGACTTTGCGGAAGGAACACTTGTTGTTGGACCCACCCAAATGGGTATGTATTTAACGGACATATTGGAGGATTAGTTTGTTGATATCCCACAACTCCACTGTATTTGTTCCTATTCTTACCTGCTCTTTTCCTAAAACCTCCTCTTCCTCCCCTAAAGTGATTTTTGATTACCCTTTTAGGGCTATTTGAAGGATCGTCTATTCTTGATCCTTCAGATTCAGAGAGATCAGAGTAGTAATTGATTTTATTAGGAGGATGTTTATTTTTCAAGATATAGGCTTGATTATTTTCAAAATCTTGTTAATCTCTAATACATTTGTTGTATTCCATTCATTTATTTCGCCTTTCAAGGTCTCAATATCTCTTTGTAATTTTTGTTTCAACCCTTGAAATTCAGGGTGTAAATTAAAGGGTTGATTTCAGCTGTTGTTCAAACTGTTCACTAAGGTTATTAAAAGAAATTTTTTTGTAGTCCAAAAGATATTTCATCAGACGGAGGTAACACTCCGTTAGAACATTTTCCCAACTATTAATAAAATTAGTGTCTTCTAGATGTGTATTGGGTCTCAATGATATTCTCAGACCCCTATATACTATCTGTAGGTGAAGCTAGGTCTCCAAACTGGCAATTTTCCACCAAGAGCGTAATTGTTGTTTATATGTTTTCCCCAGTTTTTGAAATGCAATGTAAATATCACTTTGGTCCAGAGGAACAGGGTTGCTCGAGAAAACTAGACCCGCTTCTGCTGTAGACTGATTTTCTGTGAAAGACATCTCGCCATTCCCTAAAATTCAAAAAATTGCAAAATTTATAAAGAAAAAGGGAAACTATGTAGGGAAGGGTAGAGTGACTCTATAATAATTTTTTTTTACGTTTGCCATTGGCAATCTTAAACTCTACTCCTTCCACTAACAATACAATTGAGGATTCGTTACATCCAACAGAGGGCGCTGTGGGCGTCTCAGCCCCTTTCCCATAATGCCTTGTGATATGCAGATGCTAAGTAGAGGGCGAAAAGGCAAAACAAACTCTGCAAGCCGTTCGTTCGGTGCTCTCCCTAATTAGAGATCTTCCCTTCCTGAGCTACTCGATGCCTCCCACACAGCTAGCCAGTATCGCTCTGCTCTGCACTGAAGAGGGACAAAAATCCCGAAACAGCGTTGTCTGCAGATCAGAGATACTGGCTTGGCTAAAATCCTGTTTGCTTTCTCAAAACTCGGTGGGTCAAAAGCAAATTGAGGATTTGTTACATCCAACAGAGGGCGCTGTGGGTGTCTCAGCCCCTTTCCCATAATGCCTTGTGATATGCAGATGCTAAGTAGAGGGCTAAAAGGCAAAACAAACTCTACAAGCCGTTCGTTCAGTGCTCTCCCTAATGAGAGATCTTCCCTTCCTGACTAACAATACTGATAATACATAACTTTTATTAAAGAAAAATTATAAAAAAAAGGTGACAACAGAGGAGAGTATAACTTTTTTATTTTCAAAGGGCAGCAATATCGTAAAAATACAATTAAAAATTTTAATGGAAAGGCCATTTAACCATGTGTAGTAATTCTAGGGGTTCTTTTGGTGGTAATACATTCCCACAGAGAGAACGTTCTTGACATGAATGTGCTTTAGGGTAAAGCTTTATCAACAGATCACCTTTAGTTATGAGATGTCATAGCTTGGGAATGCATACACTGGAAGCCACACACCATTATTTGCTCTAGCTTAAGTTTGTTTGACCTAGAACATAAGCCATAAAGTCCTTGTAGCCTAGCGAGAGGAGCAGGATCCTAGTAAACAGGACCATCATTCTACCTTTTTCCAACCGACTGGATATACAGACTATGGTACTTCACGAGAATTCCAAAGCACTGAGGCAATGTTTAATAAGTGGAATAGAAAAACAGCCAGTAGGAATGCACAGAGAATGCAGTGTGTAAACCGAGGTGGCTTAGTGTATGCTATACGCTGGACACACTATGGCTCCTGTGCAGTCAGCAGCACATTTCCCTTACTTGGTCATGAATGAGGCTTTTTAGCACTCAATCAGATTTCACAACATTAAACAGTTTCCCCTACTTAATCTCTACTAAACCTAGATTTAAATATAGGCTTCCACGCTCCAGCATCGCCAATATGTTATTTTCCATGGGTGTGGGGCATAAATAGGGCAATCATTTTTTTCCAACCCCCCCGAGCTAGTATCCTATTAGAGGCATGAAGTAAAATATCACTGGCAGTGGACAGAGGTGGTTTTATGCTAATGTAAAAGATTTTTTCAAAACTGAATACCCAGTAATATGATCATTGCTTTAGCTCTGAATGCTTTGTGGCAAATCTGCCTAGTTGTATTGCAATTTGGGAACAAGTACTAATATAGTATAATGTCCAACCTCCCCTACTAGTCCTGAGAATAAAAAAGTGCTGCATCACCATTACCAAACATACTTTCTGTGCATAATACTTGGGCATTTCATTCAAAAGTATAATATACTAATTTTCTTCTTCTCTATCTAGAAAGATATCTATACATTTTTACAAATAATATTGCGACTACCTACCTGAAACCCTTTGATATATTATGGCTCACCATCTTCAGGGCAGTATATTTTAGAAGAATACACTTCTGTCCCTATTTGTCATTTATCAGTCTGTACATTTATTTCAACATGTGATATGCCAATGACTTCAATTCCCTTTTTATACACCCAAGCCTACAACCACAGCATACTGCCCTGCCTCTAATGTATTTTGTCTGTCTTTTACATTTAAAACAGTGGGCTAGATTTATTAATATTGTCTAACACTTAGGCTAGGTTCACACAGCTTATTCTGGGACGTATTTCAGCCTGTAATTCGCGCCGTACTGCGCGAATTACGGCTGAAATACATCGCAGACATTACGGTAATCCACAGTTCTCATAGAGAACTATGGATTACGTCTCCTCTCCCTGCTCGCACAATACGCCGAGCGAGGAGAGAAGTGACATGTCACTTATTCACCGCCCCACCCCCAAGGCGTAATTGCGGGGCACAATACATCCCGCAATTAAGCCGTGTGAACCTAGCCTTAGGATGACATTTATGAACAGGGCTGCACCAGTTTTCTGGTGTACTTTGAGCCAAAAAGAATGTATGAACAGGTGCACTCCAAACTTTGGCGCGTTAAGTCCCTTTGTAATGCGCCAAAGACACTTTTTAATGTGCCAAAGATTTGGGGAGTTCTGGAGGCGTCGCACCACATTCATAGAATTAGACACATTTAGGATTCTTTGACACCAAATCTAGGCACAGAACAGTTAGAACAGTCAGACCAGGTTAAAGGTGGTCTGCCTGAGTTGTTGTATTGGCACTCGACTGTGCCTGTATGTATGAGCTGTAGAAGAACAGGCTCATACATTCTGGTGCAGTCCATACTACCTTAAACTTATTTAGAACTGGCCTGTCAGCGCCAGGATTAATAAATATCAGCCCTAGTGTAAACTTAGGCTGGACAGTCTAAAAATGTGGCAGATTTATCAATGGATGAATCTGGGGAATGCTTAGACACTTCTGTCTATCTTTACACATTTTTTTATTTCCTTAGTTTGTGCCAAAATTATGGCACTTTTTTTTTTTTTTTTTTACTAAGCCGTCCCCCTTTCTGCGAGGCCAGGTCCCATTTGTCAGATGAGGCCCATATGTTTCTAAAAACTGTCTAAAACACATAGTGAATATGGTCTAAAGTATGTACATTACTATTTTGGGGCAAATTATAACAGAATTCTGGATCCATTGCCATTATAAATGGTCCCCAATAAGTATGACCATTATGTATGAGTCCACAATCATAGCAGGTAAACCAGCAGCACTCATCTGCTCTTTTTCCTGGGGTGTTGCCATTTCATAGTCAGAAAGGCTATGTTATGAAAAATAACCCTCTACAAAAATATATTTTGCACTTTGTACATTTAAACACATTTTGTACTCTGTAGGTATTCACTTTATCCTTTCTGGGACTATATGACTTTTGGTAAAGAAAGCACTGCACAATAAACACTCTACAATTTAATTATATGGTAATCAGTTCCTCTAGGGCTGTATTATTATTCTTCAAAGTACAGATAACGGTAGACTCGCAACCTTCGGCCATCTTATTTATTTATCAAAATCACTGTCCAATTTTCTTAAGACACGTACAAAAGATTTAAAAATAATAGAAAATGCTTCGGTATACTTAATTTCAAGTCCGGTATGGCACCTCCATCATTCTCCATCAGTGAGACCATTGAGGATAGAGATGAGACGCCTAACATTATCATTATCATCATTTATTTTTTATGTGCCTTTGTGTGCAATGTGCCTTGTTAGGGGCATTACATACGCTTCTAATGATATGCCATGTGCCGCGATTTGCGCTAATTGCGGCACAAAACATTTCATTGGTAGAGTATGTAATGCCCCTATCAAGGCACATCGCGCAAGGAGGCGTATAGCTTATCATTACAAGTATATGGAATGCGCCTAACACATACTTGTAAAATGTAACACATATACACTTGTAATGATGTGCTATGCGCCTCAATAGGCACATTTCGTTATGGAGATGCACAGTGCATCTTTAGGCGCATTATGTTTACTATGCAAAGTATACCTGATGGCAGGTTTTTGATAGGGTCGGACTTTTTGCCGCACTTTACATTTATTTAATGCGCTGAAAAACTAACGTAGCACTGCCAATTTTCGGACATCTCGCCCAGAGTGTCTAAGACGAGAAAGGAATTTGAAAACTGTACTTTTATGGAGAACACAAGCATTTACTTAACCAGACATATTAGGAACAGCACCAGGTCCTTTTTAAAAGGTGAAAAAATGAAAGCCCACAGTTTGAACATACTCAAAATTTGGTCAGACCCATGTAAAAGCTGTAGATAAACAACTGCGCCACTTTGGGGAGGAGCAAATATCTACTGTATACTTAAAGAAATCTAAGCTTAAACTTTTGTAAAGTTTTGTAGACAAAACAACAACAACCTGGTTACAAGGTAAACACACAGAAAATGCCGAGTGCAAAGCTTGGGGGGCATCAGCTGGCACTAGAACGTGAAGACCCCAGAGATCCTACTTGCAAATGCATAAAGCAAACATAATGCGTTAACATATCTAATAATGTTCACCAGGGCAGCATAAGGAACATATGTCTCTCCTTTACATTCATCACGCAGCATTATACAGAACAGCCAGTCAGCAATGTCTGTTCTGCAGCCAACAAAGCAGCTATCCCAAAACAACAAAGGTCATTTTAACATGGGAATAAATCACACAGAAAATCAGTAAAGGTTGTATTTTACTTCCATAAATGAAAACACTGTGGATTCAATACCTAGGATTACTACACAAGTGTTTTGGACTAATCTCTTAATGTTGTTTAATGCAAAAATCATCCTATAACCATTATTAAGCAGTTACGCACAACCATGATATAAACTACAATCCACTGAAGGTATGAGAAAGAAATAGATATATGAACATTAAGTTCAGAGGAGGGATTCGGAACAAGGTACAACACTATTCATTAGAAAAGACATGGGGGGTAGACTCAAAGGGGTTCACTTCTGGACAATTTCTATTTTATGGAAAGATCAAGTGACAATAAACGGATCACAAACTAATCCCCTGCTGGGACACCTAGAAATTAGCTGTAATTTGTGGGGAAACTTGATAGTAAAATTTCAGTTTCCCTATAGCCACCACAGGTTAAAGGAAGCTTGGGACCCCTCTCTATTAATTCAGAATCCCCTACCAGGCTGCATAGATATAGGTTTTCTAAACCGGAGAACTTCTGTAAAAAGGACCTGTAGCCATTCCTGGTATATGTCCGTTTAGTCTTACAGTCCTCATGAAATAACAATTCGGAGCATCTTTTTTCCCAGTCTCTATGTTGTGTGGTTTCATGGTTATTCCTCCTAGAAATTTATTACTGACCTGCCAGCTGAATTTTACCAACTGGGGCTGTGTCCCTGGATAGTCTGCTACTGCTAAATCAGTGCTGGCAAGAGTCTATATGTGCTGGGACACACTCCACTGAAAACTGGAATGGTAACTCCCATCTGACTGATTCAATAATACATTTCTAAAACCAATAAAAGAGGAACAGCACAACACAGAGTTATAAGAAAAGATGCTACAGAATTTTTATTTCACAAGTACTAAAATAGACATGTCCAGAAATGTCCCATGTCCTTTTTAAATCAAAAGGAAGAGTGGGATCAGCAATCAGAACTCAGGGGTTGTCTCACTAAAGATATTTATGGCATATCTAAAGTGAGACAACTAGAATGACATCAGAATGGCAGCCGGTCCTGCCAATAGTTGGCCTGTTCTGCCTAGATCATTTCAATGTACAGTTGAAACCAGAAATTTACATCCACTATATAAAAAGACACATCTGCATGTTTTTCTCACTATCTGACAAGCCTTACCCGTTTTAGGTCAGTTAGGAATCCAAATGATTTATATTTGCCAAATGGAGGGAGAGAGGGAGGGAAAGAGAGGGAGAGAGAGAGATTTTAAGGCATTTTTATTACTTTCTGCAAGTCACAAGTTTACATACATTTCATTAGTAGTTGGTAGCATTGCCCTTAAACTGTATGACTCGGGTAAAACATTTTGGATATCCTTCCACAAGCTTCTCACAATAGTTGGTAGGAATTTTGGCCCATTCCTCCTGACAAAACTGGTGTAAGTGAGCCATGTTTGTAGGTCGCCTTGCCTGCATCTGCCTTTTCAGCTTTGCCCATAAATTTTCAATAGGACTGAGAACAAGGCTTTGTGATGGCAACTACAAAAAATTACTTGGTTATCCTTAAACCACTTTGTAACCAGTTTGGAAGTATGCTTCAGGTCATTGTCCATCTGGAAGACCCATTTCCGCCCAAGCTTTAACTTCCTGGTTGATGTCTTGAGATGTTGCTTTAGTATTGCCACATAGTCTTCTTTCCTCATGATGCCATCTGTTTTGTGAAGTGCACCAGTCCCTCCTGCAGCAAAACAACCCCACAATATGATACTGCCCCCTGTGTTTCACAGTTAGGATGGTGTTCTTAGGCTTCCAAGCATCTCCCTTTTTACTCCAAATGTTACTATGGTCATTATGGCCAAACCATTAAATTTTAGCTTCGTCAGACCACAAAAATGTAGGTCTTTGTTCCTTTGTGCATTTGCAAATATTAATCTGGCTTTTATATGTTTCTTTTGGAGTAATGGCTTCTTCCTGGCAGTACTCATTTCACTGTGGATAACGACACAATCTTTCCAGCTTCCGGCAGCATCTTCACAAGGTTTTTTGTTTCTGTTCTTGGGTTGTTATGCACATGTCGGACATACTAATATACAATAGCACATTTTATAACAAATAATGCAAAAAGCACCATAACTAGCCACTGCTCAATGAATAGGAGTTTTCAGCAAAGGCCCTTCATACAGGTCCACACGCAAAAGTTTAGTTTCAGCAATACCCTACAGCTCTTACATATTAGGTTGCCTTTGTTGAATTGTCTACGGGGCATTGTCATGTTTTCTAACGCAGAGGTTGGAAACACTGGGTATTGCGGATCCTCTGGACCACCGCAATCGTAGATGCAATAACTTGCAGTGGTAACCGAAGTGCAGGACAAGACACCGGACAGTGGTAGCGGTGACAAGTCACAGTAGCGTATAGCCGTAGATAGGTAACACAGTCCCAGGCAGTTAGCGGACTTGGTACAGCAGCAGATAACATAACAGCAGGTAGAAGCAGACTAGTACAACATCAGGAACAGCAGGAAATAGATGCGCTGGATAGAGCTCAGCAAACAGGGAACTGACACTGGAGCAAGGACAGGAAGATGCTTATTCATGTTGTATAATACGCCGGCGCTTCTCGTTTTCTTGCCGTCTTCCCATACAATACAATTGTATGGGTGACGGAAAAAAAACGAGAAACCGACCGCGGTTTTTGTACAAAGCGTGACAAAAACTGCGGTCTTGCATCAGAGAAAAAAAAGCCGCAGTGCAGACAGTCTTAAATCAGTAAGCTCTGGATGAATAAAGCTAAGTCTATACAGATATAGAGAACTTAAATAATGAAATATATTCATCAAAGCACATAAATATGTGGTTATAAACAATAATGTTTCATCACTATCTGCAATTCATAGGTTCTAGCAATTAACAAAAAATTCAAAGAAAATGGGACATTTGCTTAAAATCACAGAAACCTGGCCATACTTACTGCACACAGGCCTAAAAAACATTCCCAGCAGGAGGCAATAAAAGCCCAAGTACTACATGGGAGAAACACCAAAGGTGCAGAATACTGAAACAAATCACCCACACACCTATCCATGGGGGGAGGGAGGGCGAGTGCTTAGTACATATCTGCACATTGGATAAAATCAGTATTCAGCACCTGAGCAACTTCCCATGTCTAGCACTGGGACTTTCATTGCCTCCTACTGAGCAGGGCTGTGGAGTCGGCAAGCCAAAGCCCCGACGACTCAATTTCCCAAACATCTGACTCCGACTCCCGAATCCAACTCCGACTCCTAACTCCCTCATACACGGCGCATGTTTAAGTAATAACTTTACTGTAGTAAAATGGTAACATCAGGCTGTTTATCACCTTATAATACAATAATGAAGCTATTTAGGTAGAACAGACACTGACAAGCAAAAAGGTAACAATGTTTGGATCTTCTGAACACTTGTGGGGAGAGTTGAAGAAAAAGCTGTATTTGTATCCAAGTCCAGTCTACACCAACATTGCGAACGTGTAGAAGAGACCTGGGAGCAGATTTTAGTCAAGATGTGCTTGAATCTGATTCCGAGCCCAAAAGGATTCAGGCAGTATTGAAAACCAAAGGTGGATTTCCCAAATACTAACCAATAATACTAACTAACAAAACTAACTAATAGAAACTAACACTTTGATTTTTAGGCGCAAAACTGTAACCAAGCAGATGCGAAATACTAGCAAGTCTAATTTATGTATAAGATAGGTAAGATGACTGTATATAAAATTACAGTAGCCTCATGTACAAAGCTGTAGTGGACGGTGAGATATGGAGCCTGAAAGTCACAAGCTCAAAACATTGTTACCATTTTGCTTGTCAGAGTAAAATATATTTATTGGATACGACTTTAGGACACAAAAAACAATTGTAAATTTGCAAAACACTGCAGGAACATTTGTGGAGTCTCTGAATTTGTTCTGAGAAATAGTATTTCCTCCATCAGATCCTGCATACATGACCTCACATCTGACCTCATGATTTCCAGGCTAGAGAACGGCCTCTCTACACTAACTTGGGCTGGGGGCAAAGCGGTGGCCACAGGGGAAACATCTCTAACAATGTCAGGGTATAAAGGAATTGCCTCAGCCACATTCAGTTTTGAGTTTTGATGAATGGTTGGACTCTTCTACTTCTTTGAAAACAGGTGAAAAATTGTGTGAAATCTGTTTGTCATGGGAGCAGAATCTTTTCTCCTGGGGCAGCGCTTTGCCTGCTCCATGTCATCAATTACACTCCTCATCTGATGAGGCTGAAGATATGGGAGCAGTAGCACTGGCCGGACCCAATTCCTCTTGCTCTTTGCACTAACTGGACCAACTTATTATACATTTTGGGAGTCGGTCCATTTTATGACGACTCCGACTGCAAAATAGGCACCGACACCGACTCCACGACTCCGACTCCACAGCCCTGCTACTGAGAATGCTTTTTTGTCCTGCCATTGGTTATATTTCTATGATTTTAAATCTATAAGGTCTGCAAAAATATACACAGCACAATTCTGAAGCACCGGTGCAGCTTCGTAGTACGAGTAACACTGCAATGACTTCTCCGCCGGTTGATCATAAAAGTATAAACTTTATTAAGCCAATTTAAAAGACAGCCATATGTACATGCGCTAGGTGCGATGCATCCAACAGACGCATTTCGAGCGCGATGTACATATGGCTGTCTTTTAAATTGGCTTAATAAAGTTTATACTTTTATGATCAACGGGCGGAGAAGTCATTGCGGTGTAACCCGTACTACGAAGCTGCACCGGTGCTCGCTTGGCCGGCGGAACGCCCGGAATCATTACAATACAGCGGATCCCTTATCCATAGTGAACTTAGCCCATAACAGGTGAGCCACTTGCTTTTTCTTTTTTTGTGTGCTTCTGCAAAAATATAGATATCTGTAAACATTAACTAAATAATCAGAGCAATAATTATTTTCTGCCTCGATAATTGGTAACTTGGTCACTAGATTAAAAACAAGCTCAAGGGCATTACCTCTTCCAGATCCACTGTGCTCACATTACACACTGCTCTGAAATGGCTCCTGATGTTGCCGATTTTCTGCTTTCTTAAAACCTGTAACCCATTAGTGAGAGAGAGGTGCTATGATACAAAGTCTCCTTTGTATTGAACTGTACAGAAATAGAAAGCAGAATTTTCATGGTGTTCCAGGTTTATGGCTCAGCACACACTTTAGAGGTGCAAAGCAACAGAAAAAAGCAGGTGTTGGAAACGATAGAAGGGGCCAGTATAGGTTGGAAAAGTCAATAGGATCTTGTGTCAACCTGGAATATGGTATGTAAGTGAAATATAACCTAACATTATATTCATATTATAGCTATTCTAATCACACATGTTGCTGCTGTTTAGGTCAGAAATAAGACTTTCAAAAGGTACAGTATATAAACCAATTACCACCATTTACAGTTTATAATATAAAATCTTGTAATAACCTATCTTGTTACAGTGGCATCTGACAAGGCGTGGAATATGTTAAAGGGGTTGTCTCACTACATTGATTCATCTCACCTCAGTCCTGTTTTCTTGGTTTCATTTTGAATTCAGGGGTGTGTTTACTGGCTTCTACTAGGCTGCAGTAGAAGTCAGGTCTGTAGCTATAACAACCAGTGCTAGCAGCCTATCATGAGAGATTGAACAAGTCTGTTGCCATAGCGACCTGAGAAGCTGATGCAGCCCATACAAGAGAGGATATCTCAGAATAAGTAGTACACTGTTAATGGACATATATTGCAAAGTGACTTGTTTTTGAAAGATCTTTAACATAAAAAGCAATCCTTGTAGTGAGACAACCCCTTTGGGCTTGTTCACACAGAGTTTTGACTCCATATTAACACCCGCTTTGTAGATGCGTCTCGGGACCGACAGGACGGACCCAGAGACGCATCTAACAATGAGCAGTGTGTTTAACACTGCCGGCAACGAGGAACACGCAGCGGCGTTCACATGCGAGATCGCTGCTGCGTGTTTCCACCGCGCCTGTCGGGTCCGTCTTGTGGATGCGATCAAAGAATTGCATATCAATTCTTTGACCGGGTCCGTTAATACGAAGTCAAAACTCCGTGTGAAAAAGCCCTTAAAGTTGCAAAGAACAATAAGTTCTTTAAAAGGGAATGTTTCATCAGAAAATGACTAATTGTTTAAAATAAAAACAAGTTAGATAATTTTTCGTTATGTTCTTTTTATCATTTTCCATATCATTATCAATATTTTTAAAAACTCTTGAAGTCCTGCAGGTTTTTCTTTGGCCACTTGGCCTAACAATAGTCTGAAACCTCCTGTTCTGTAGAGAAAACTTTCTAGCAGTCTTTTCATTATCAGCACAGACAGGATGACACTGAAATGTGACACCAATGTGTATAGACATTAGAAGATTCACCAGTCAAAGTAGGATATGTCACTGCTCCCCCCTTCTCACCCTCCCTGCACACTGACTTCTTCCCAGGTCACAGAGAATGCCTAGAGAACTCTGCTATAGAAGACAATGGGTCCGCTCCTCTTCACGGGATTCTATATCCATGAAGCTGCTGTAAGGCATCTTACTAAATACTGTTAAAAGCAAGAAAATGAATCAGCATCATATTTTAATTAGTAAAAAAAAATATATTGGCCGTAGATCCCTTTAAAGGATCTGCTTCTAACAGCTCGCTCCGATGCATCTGAGCTGTCTTGGCAGCATGACAGAGGCCACACAAGAGTAACCAGGTGGAATAAATCTTATATCTAAATATATAGAAACATAGGAAATAATGGAATGTCGATGGCAATAGAGCAGTCTGACAGTAATATAATCAGAGGAGAGGGGGGGGTGGAGTGTGAAACTGGAGAGGGAGGACATAAAGTAATTGCAACACTACTTACCATTTAGGGATCAGAGATAAAAATGGAATTGTAGTGGGCACAGTGTAGGAAAAGTGATATGGTGGTAGCAGGGATTAAGATGAAGAAGATGTGCAGGGCCGGGATGACAGGTGGGTGAAGGTAGGTGACCACCTTGGGTGTCACTTCATCCCAGGCAGGAAGGGGACACAAAGCTGGGGTGGGAGGGCGCTATGTGCCTTATTCGCCTAGGGCACCAGAATACCTTATCCCAGTCCTGAAGACATGGATAAAATAGGAATGGATGTGAAGTAGGACAAACAGAAATTAGATGGTAAACTATTGTCCCTGTTATCTTTCGCTTTCCCCATCTCTTTCTTGTTGTCCACCTAGCTTAATTTATTACCTTCTTCCATTTAAATCTTTTAGACTTTTTCCCTCCCCCTCCTACTTTCACGTATCCTTTTCCCATCATACAGTCCCTGACAGAAGTTCTGTCGCTTATCCATGTTGTGGAAACCAAAGGTTATAAACGGACTTAAAATTCATCCATTGGTTTTAGAAAAGACTCATGAAAGCTGAAACCCTCCCAAATGAGTTTTTTTTTTTTTTTACGAAAATAAATTTGTTCACTGTTGAAATATTGATCATGTAAGGAACACAGAAAGGTCAGATTTTGGCAAGACAAAAGTTTTGTCGCATTGTCATATAATGGACCCAATCCTAGTTTACAGCCTCACCTGTGCTCATGAATTGATCGGTTCATTAGTGGGTGTGTATAAAAAGAACTCCAGCACCACAGACCTTCACTTGAACGGCAACTTGACCTCTGACATCATGCCAAAAATCCACCCTGTGACCAAAGTCTTGATTATCAAGAGGTTTGTCACGGATGCTCAGCGAGGTGGGGGTGGATCCACGGGTCACCACGTGGAGTTGGCATAGCCTACGCCGAGGAGCGGAGTCTAAGGGGCCCCTTGTCTTCACCGGCGCCCGCCGCAAAGTGGGAAGGACTTAGCTACAGCGAAAACCCCCAGGTCGCTACCCTCGATGTAGGTCCTGGTGGTGACAGCCGAAGTGGTAGGAATGGAATAGGTCAGAATGCATAGAGGCAGCACAGGAGGACTGGCAGGAACGGCAGGAACGAAGACAGCAGATGGATGTTAGTCAGGTATTAAAACGGATGCAGAGAAGATGGTGAGCCGTATGAACAACTCAAGGAAAGGACACCAATAACTGGGTGCAGAGGGCAGGAAATGGCATCCTTTAAAAGCTCCTGCAAGAATTAGATTGGATAGGAGCACAATTACCTGTTGCGCACTGGCCCTTTAAATGCAGGGAACCAACGTGCACGCGCTCCTAGTGGGGAGGAAGATGCAGAGGCATGCACCTGCTGAGGAGGAAGCAGGATGGGAGCAGGTGAGCAAACAGCAGCCCTGGGCACAGCGTGGGGACGACCAGCAGCCGGGTAACGGGCGTGCCTGCGGTCTGGACAATGGACTGCAGCACGAGCCGTTACAAGGCTGAAGACCAGATCCACTGCAGAGGTGGCTGGAACCTTTAATGTGTCTCAGCGTCAAGTACAAAGAATTAAAAAAAGATTTGAAGAGATTGGAGATGTTTTTGACAAGCCCAGGTCCGGCAGACTCCGCAAGACAACTGCTCAGGGGAACTTTTGTTGGTTCGAAAATGAAAAGCCTGCCCCTATTCCAATTCAGCAGAGCTCCAACAGGCCCGGCCCACCTCAACTCTGTGTCAACTAGTCCAGTTTGTAGGATTCTGTCTCAAAATGGCCTCCATGGTTGAATCAGTGCCCAGAAGCGAACACTTAACAAAAGGCAATTAAAAAACCGTGTAGCATTTGCCAGGGCCCACAGCCTGCTAAACGGATGGACGCTGGAAAAGTGTCAGAAGGTGGTTTTCTCAGATGAATCTTCAGTTGAATTTACACCAAGCCACCGCAAATACTGAAAGGAGACCTACTGGAGCCTGTATGGATCCAAGATACACCCAGAAAACAGTTACGTTTGGTGGTGGAAAGATCATGGTCTGGGGTTACATTCAGTACGGGGGTGCGCGAAACATTTGCAAGGTGGAAGGCAATATCAATAGCTTAAAAATAAAATAAGTATTAGCTACCTCTTACATTCCCTATCATCAAAGGGGTCAATTCTTGCAGCAGGATGGTGCTCCATCTCATACATCCATCTCTACATCAAAGTTCCTCAAGGCAAAGAAGATCAAGGTGCTCCAGGACTGGCCAACCCAATCACCAGACATGATCATTGAGCATGTTTGGGGTAGGATAAAAGAGCAAGCTTGGAACACAAAACCAAAGAATCTTGAACTCTGGGAGGCATGTAAGACTGCATTCTCTGCTATTCCTGATGTCTTCATCAATAAATTGTATGAATCATTGGCGAAATGCATGGATGCAGTCCTTCAAGCTCACGGAAGTCACACAAAATATTAAATATGGCTCTAATAGCACCACAACTTCATTCACCAATGTTATGAAACATATCTTTGTATCTGAAGTGTATTATTTGTTTGATTTTCACATTACTTTCTGTGGGCGACAGAACTTTTGTCTTGCCAAAATCTGACCTGTGCTCCTTAAATGATCAATATTTCAGCAGTGAAGCAAATTTATTTTCATAAAAAAAACCTCATTTGGGAGGGTTTCAGCTTTCATATTAGTCATTCCTAAAACCAACGGATGACTTTTAAGTCAGGTTATAAGCTTTGGTTTCAACAACATGGATGAGCGACAGAACTTCTGTCAAGGACTGTGTATTTTCCTATATCCGTATTCCTATATGTTTCCTTTGCAGTGATCTGTATGACTAAGGTCGCCAAGCGACCGAATCGTCACATCGATTTATGATCAGACTTTCCAGGATCCTTTACCAACAATAACCAATACTTGAATTATATGGACTATATATTTGTTCACACAGTAAAATATAATTCACTTGAAATGCAAAGCTGGTGTGTGCTGTGGATCTTTCATTAAATGTTACAGCTTATAAACTGATTCTCTGAGTTCCTATAATGCAGTAGACAGTTGCTGTAATCCTAAGGGCTCGTTCACACGGCTTATTTGGGCGCTTATTTCAGCCGTACTGCGCGCCGGATTTGCGCTGCAGTACGGCTGAAACCCGTCCCTGTCATTACGGTAATCCACAGTTCTCATAGAGAACTATGGATTCCGTCTCCTCTTCCAGCTCGGCGAATCCGCCGGGCGCGGAGAAAGTGACATGCACATTATTTACGGCGTGTACGCGCCGTGAATAATGCATGTCTATGGGGCCGGCAAGCTGCCGCCGCCCCCGCTGCACGGCAGCCGGCGTAATTGCGGGCCGAAATCCGTCCCCGCAATTACGTCGGTAATAAGTCGTGTGAACATTGCCTTAGGGTTGGCTCCCACAATTCAGTACTGCATACTGCAGATGAAACCACAACCGCATGCTGATGGCGCACAAGTTTTCAGCTAAACAGTGACTGTTTGCAGCTAAAACTCGTGTGGCCAATGGCTGCATGCAGGCATGGGTTCTTACAGTACTGAATTGACAGATCCCTCCCATATGTAGACTCCTAAGCTCATACCTAGTAGTGGAAAGGGAAATGTTCTAATCAGATACTTGAAATTATAGGGAAAGTAAAGTTTAAACTTTTTTTTGCCTTTAGTTAGGTTTAATGTAGTCTATCAGCAATATTGTTTTATGAATGAAAAAAATCTACAATCAGAAAATCCAAACAGCTAAGTAGGTAGTTGCCTCTCATCTCCCTTAAACGTGCTTGGAGTTGTGTGGCATTCACCATTCAGTTCCAAAACTGAAGTTGTCATCAGTGTGTGATGTAGCCAAGGGAAGTCCAGGTGTTTGCCTTTCTGTTACTTTTTCTGTATCTGTGTTACAACCTGATGATGACACTCTGTGAAACGCTTAGCTCAGTGGCCGCTTCCGTCTGAGAGCCTCCTGCTTGAAGCCTCACAATGGCGAGGTTCTGTTGAGCACTGGTAAGGTGTTGTCTTGGGCTAAGGATGGCAGAATGTGCACAGCCTGAGGAGGAGGACTGTTTAAATCCCTATTAAATTGATCCCCTAAATTTATTAGGTGATTCAGAGATTAAACACCTGTTGTGAACTGTCATTAGGCTCCTTGTTAGAGATCAGCAAGTTCTGCAAAAAGTACTGAAACACTGAACAGTTGGACATATATTATATAGTAGATGGTTAAATATAGGAGTTACCTATTCTGTGTAGATAGAGCTACACAGAGATCAAAAAACCAACTCCTAAACCCGTGCCAAAAAAGCGCATAAAGTTTTCCGGTCATTTTTCAGCCTCCACATTGTAAATTTTTCACCGTTTTCCTACTAAAATATGGTAGAATATATAGAAAATATTGTAGACTACAACCCGGATTTTCTATTTAGGTCTATGGGGATGGTTTTACAGTCAGTTTTTGATGGTTTTCAAATACCAAATCCGTGTCAAAAACCTTGCCGTGTAGACGGATTCTAATACTTTAGAGCACTGTAGCCTTGTGCACTATTGTTTAGTAACTTCAATCACTAATGTCCATCTAATAGGCTCAGCTAAGAATAGCAGAGCCGATATCCTAATCACTACTGTAGACCCGCCCACAGCCTAACCAGGAAGTGTGAGTCTAAAGCTAGCTGTGGCTCTGTAAAACAGAATGGTGAGGACACCTCTTTAAGTAAGGTAGCAAAGAATGATGCTGAAAGTTACGATGTGCAAACAAGCCATATACACAGCAGTAATATGCTACAGACCCATTGTCTCAAAAGGCAAACTCCTATAGTTGTACTGAACTGAATTAAGATCTATATATGTTGGTCCAGGTGAACTGTGTTGGCATGTGTAAGACTAGTCTAATTGCCATTGGGTGGAAAGTTATTCTGGAAGATTCCTAAGATTAAAGTGTACCTCTTATTTGCGTAACATGTTAAAAACAGATTGGATTTGGTTGAGTAAATGGACCATATACCAAAGTCAATTACCAATTTAAAGGGGTTTTTCCACCTGGCTGTTTCGCAGAACCTACTTTTTAGGCTCAAGCTTCTTGTTCAGGTTGGGGGGAGTGGGATCAACAGCAATGACTGACATTTCAGCTCTGCTATTCCTCTAACTGAGAGATTGGAAATGAAGTAGTTGTAATAGATGGGCACAAAGCTACAGGGCTGTTGGGTTAACGTTTTTCAGAAAGATAAAGAAGCTCCTGTGCTGCAGATGGGACACAGCAGATAGTGATGTCACTATCCTGGTCAAGGCTACTAAAGCAGAGAGTGGTGGCCAGCTGCCTAGGAAAACTTCTGTAAACAATCAGGAGGAAAGAACTGCTCTAGCTGTGAAATAAAGCAAAAATTAACAGCAATACACTTAGTAATAGTCTTTATTTACCTTTGCCACATGTTTAAAGCTATTCAGTGTGGGGAGAATTCAAGACCCATTCATAAGATATATTCTCTATTGTTACTGGTCACCATGCTGCAAAATCTCATATAATACCGTAATAAGCAATACCATAATAAGTTTTTCCTATTATACTTTGTGTGCAATACAATAAATCAGTACTCCGATTCATGCTACATAATAAGTATACTGTACACTGTGAATGAAATGATTAAAGCATAAAGGAAAGCCCAGTGATTGAAATGTAAATGAATGTCCTGTATGACTGGTCCTGCCAGACTGGCCTGTTGATCTCAACAACTTGCACAGTGCTAATAATCTACCATTGTATTCTGCTGCAAGGTGGTTTCCTGTGAAACCTCCCAGTTTATTCATAAAGATGTGAATTTAAGGCTCCTGTGAAACGAACATACTCATCAGACCTGGTTCACATATAGATTGGTAATAAGTAAAGGCTAGATCCATCTTATAACCCAATGCACCTAAAATGAAGTGAATAAAGCCTGCAAATAGTCTTGTAATTAGGTTGTAGCCTGTAATTTTAAGCATTGTGGCTCTCAGCCATCAGGACACAGGTGCTTATCCACGTCCCATAGTTTACAGGATTTGCTACAATTGTCTGATATGTCGGGGTACCAGAGCTAGAACTCTCAAATTGGGTCCCTTGATCAACACTCTAGAGATAAGCATATGGGCCGGTTCACACGGCTTATTCAAGCCGTAATTGCGGGACGGATTTCGCCCGCTATTACGGCTTGAATAAGGGGCGGGGGCGCAGCTCGCTGGCCCCATAGACATGCATTATTCACGGCGCTTACACGCCGTAAATAATGTGCATGTCACTTTCTCCCCGCCCGGCGGATTCGCCGAGTGGGTAGGAGAGACGGAATCCACTATTCTCTATGAAAACTGTGGATTGCCGTAATGGCTGGGAGCGATTTCAGCCATATTGCAGCACAGTACGGTGCGCAATATGGCTGCAATCCGTGCCCAAAATAAGCCGTGTGAATGGCCCCTATGAGGTAGAAAGTTAGTCATGCATACAGGTCTCCCTATAGAAATTTATGGGAGATGTGAATTACTTGATAGTCACCATAAACCACAATACAAAGAGACAGACACACAACTACTCTCTGTAGTGCTGAGCAGGGGACTAAGGCTATGTCTACACTGCAGTGGACAAAAAACGACCTGAAAACGAATTACTAAAAACGTTCATGAAACTGAGTTTTCTGTCCACTGCCTGTCAAAAGCAGCTGAAAAAAACATCAGTTTTTTGGTGCGTTTTTCGTTTTTTGGCGCGTTTTTTGGAGCGTTTTTTGAAGCGTTTTTTGGAGCGTCTTTGCTCTGCTTTTTAATGTATGCACAAATTAAGGCATTTGATGTAAACTACACCCTACAGGCGGAGTTAACATGTTAAGTAGTCACTTCCTTTAGATCACTGTAGCCATTGTGAGCACATTGTCCTTTGTGTGCTGCTGCTGCGTGCTACTGCTTTATTAAATTTTGCACCAGATTATTGCACCAAAATCCACAAAAACCCACATTATCTTTCCATACAGCAAGATAACTGTATTAGCGTAAAAATCTGTAAAGAAAAGGATTTTAGCGCCAAACTCCCAAAAAACGCATTATTGCACCAAATTCCGTAAAAAAAAAATATTTTTAGTGTCAGAAGCGACATCAGTTTATTAGAGCCAAAATTTTTAAAGATATTGAACTAAGCCCCAAACCCGTCAAAAATCGGATTCTGGCGCCGAAATCCGTAAAAAATGTATTTATTTGCGTCAAAAGCTAGATCACTTTATTAGCGCCAAAATCTGTAAAGATACGGATTTTTGCGCCAAAATCCGTAAAAAACGTATTTTGCCGTCAGAAGCGAGATTACGTTAGTAGCACCAAAATCAGTAAAAAAAAATTATTTTAGTGTCAAAAAACGTAAAAAAACGGATTCTTGCACCAAAATCCGTAAAAAACGTATTTTTGGCGTCAGCGGCGAGACAGCGTTATTAGTGTCAAAATCTGTAAAAAAATTATTTTTGTGCCAAAAAAACGTAAAAAAATGGATTCTGGCGCCAAAATCCGTAAAAAAACGTTTCTGGCGCCAAAAATCCGTAAAAAAAAAAGTATTCTGGCGCCAAAATCCGTAAAAAACGTATTTTTGCCCCAAAATCCGTAAAAAACTTATTTTCATCATCGTAGCAAGATAACTTTATTAGCACCAAAATATGTTTAGAAAACATATGAATTGCGCAAAAATCGTTCGCGACCAAAGCGTGATCATTTGATTACAAAAGGTACAAAAAAGGACTCATCAGACACTAGTATGCAGATTTGATAATGAATAACCTTTGTTACACCCACTATAGGTATAACTTGGGTCTCTGGGAGGGTTTTCATTGAAAAATCCCGGCAAAAAACGCTGCGAAAACGTGCCAAAAGACGTCCGGCGCTTTACATAGACTCCTGTAGTAAATTTTCTGCCCCGTTCTGGCGTTTTTTAGAGCATGTTGCAAATACGACAGTGAAAAAAAACGAGCAGAAAAAAGAAGCTCAGTGTAGACAGCAGGAGGGTTTTACTTAGAATCTATGGGAGATGATTACAGGCGTTTTTCCAGCGTTTTTAGAAAACGAAAAACGCTGAAAAAAACGGACGTTTTTCTGTGCAGTGTAGACATAGCCTAAGGGACATATGGGAGTCAAAAAAGTGAAACCCTCTCCTATTAAATATTAATGATACAATACATACTACTCACAAAAAGTTAGGGATATTTAGTGTTGGCTGAAATTTCAGAATGCACATGTCCAACCGTTCATGTTGTATACTTTTGACAACTTGTATTCTAACAAGGAGATAGTGACAAAATTCCCAACAGGTGTCTGATCCCTAAATCGCCCAATAAATTTAGGGGATCATTTTGAATTGGAATTTAAACAGTCCTCCTCATCATGCTGTTCACATTTTTACAATATGAAACCAAGACAACAGCTTACAATTGATCATCACAACCTCACCATAGTCAGGCTTCAACCAGGATGCTCTCAGAAGTGGCTACTGAGCTTAGAATGTCTCAGAGTGTTATCAGCAGGGTGCAGCAGAGATACAGAGAGACTGAAAGAGTCACAGAAAGGCAAAGAAGTGGAGGTCCTTTGGCTCCATCGCACACTAATTACTGCTTCATTGTAAACAATGCCCTGTGGAACTGGATGATGAAAGCCGCACAACTCCAGGCACGTTTAAGGGAGGTGATCTGCGTGGGCAAACCATTCCTCGACGAGCAAGTGCAGCAAGGGAAGACAGGGTGTCAGGAACTCCGCTTTAGTAATCTGTGGGTGGATGAAGCAGCGGGACTCCCAGCGAACACACATTTATCACCTAGCTTGTGGATAGGTGATAAATGTCTTTCTTGGCACAACCCTTTTAATATTTATGTAGACGTATAAAATTCTTGTTAGAATGCAGATCCAGCATGATCGTGATTTGGGACGAGGACTGGAATATTCTTTACAGAACCGTTACATGACTTAAAGGGGTTGTCTCACTACACTGATTCATCTTACCTCAGTCCTGTTTTCTTGGTTTCATTTTGAATTCAGGGGTGTGTTTACTGGCTTCTACTAGGCTGCAGTAAAGGCCAGGTCTGTAGCTATAGCAACCAGTGCTGACAGCCTATCATGAGAGATTGAACAGGTCTGTAGCTATAGTGACCTGAGAAACTGATGCAGCCCATTCAAGAGGGCATATTCTCAGAATAGGTAAGACACATATTACAAAGTGACTTGTTTTCCCAAGATCTTTAACATAAAAAGCAATCCTTGTAGTGAGACACCCCCTTTAAGGGTCCCATATTTTGGATCAAAACAGGGGAAACAAAGTTGTTAAATGGCTTATATGCCTCCTTTCTTCCACATCTTCTCCCCACCCTTGATTGAAGTTAATAAATATATGTAATTTTTTTAATCGTACTCACTTCGGAACTATGATAGACGTCTCCTACAAACCAGAAAAGTTTGTACATAAACCATTCTGACAAACTGTTATTGGGGTTAATTTACTCTGGACATGATAGATTAAGTAATAGAAGAACACTTACAATCATAGCATGGTGTAAAGATTTTATTTCATGTTTGCACGGTGTTGCAGTAGAACACATCGCCTTCTGGTCCCTTCCCACTACATGACGTTTTTCAGTGACTGACAGAAATACGATATCAGATTAGTCATGCATTAAATGCAGAGTAAGCAGTTCCCTTGTTGCCAGCTGTCACTTGTTCATGAGCATTATAATTTTGGGAGTCAGTGATCATCACAGCTCACTACTCTCATCTATCTGCACTGAAGCGACACACCAAGGAAGATGCCATACTAAAAAGTGTTCAAAGGTTATTTTATTAAACACAGAGCTTGACAAGCTATCCAAAATGACTTAGGGCATGTCCCCACGGCACGGGTTTGCGGCCGGTTTTCAGACTGTTTGCGGTTTTGCAGACCGTCTGAAAAACCGTCCGCAAATGAACACACTGGGCTTCTATGGAAAACCGTGCAGCAGTCCCCACTGCACGGGTTTTCTGCCCGGCGGTTTGAAAAACATTCTACATGCACATTCTTCCATCTGGTTTTCGCACAGAATATGAGCATGTAAATGGGAAGCGGGGAGGGCTTTTTTCAGCTCATCGCGGAGAAAAGGCACCCCCGCGGCCTTGGGGACGGCGCACAAACTGGACAAATACCGGTCGGATAAACCGACCGGTATTTGTCCACTGCCGTGTAAACGGCGCCTAACCCTGCAGTGAAGAGAAGTAAAAAGGATGAAATGTGCTATTCTTTGATGCCCATAAGTTAATTGCTCATTTGAGAGAGCTTAGTGTCTAAGGATGGAACCAAATTTAGAAGGGAAACTTCCATCAAAAACTGAGATAATTAAAGGGGGTGTACTTTAAAACAACAGATTTATATTATTTAAAGGGCAAAACTAGTATGTTCAATAGTAATAGTGTCCTTCAAGGGATTGTGCTCAGCTTCATCTAGCGTGCCAATCAAATGTACTTGGCAGATAGGCAAGTGACAGAGATTAACAGAGCTTACTTTGGATATGTATAATTGAATTTATATTCACCAATCAATTTGTGCTATTTGGTGAGCTGTTCTACGTACTGGATATTGAGCATCTTTTCAACAAGCACCCGCTCCATACTGATCACAGAGTACGGTACTTCTTTCTCATACTGGAGGAACACTACATCGGATAGAAGGCACTGAAGAGTTCTAGCTCTTTCCCACAAACCTTTAAGGGCCGTTCACACGGCTTATTTTGGGCACGGATTGCAACCGTATTGCATGCCGTACTGCAATACGGCTGGAATCCGTCCCAGCCGTTACAGTAATCCATAGTTCTCATAGAGAACTATGGATTCTGTCTCTCCTGCTCGCTCGGCGAATCCGCCGGGCGGGGAGAAAGTGACATGCATATTATCCCGGCGGGATACTCGTCGTGGATAATGAAAGTCTATGGGGCCGACGGGCAGCGCCCCCGCCCCTTGTTCAAGCCGTAATTGCAGGCGAGTTCCGTCCCGCAATTACGACTTGAATAAGCCGTGTGAATCGGCTCTTATAATGTCTGCGTCTATGGTGAGACAACCCCTTTAAGAACAAGTGACTCATTTTAATAAAAAATGTTAGCAAGCATCTTGCGTGCTTAATGAAACTTGGACGCCCCACAATGACTTTGACCAGAGGAGGTGCCCTTATTTGGCATCCATGCTCTGGGGCAAGCCATTGTGTCCATCCTCTATTGTACAAAAGGGCAGTGTAACAAATGCTAAAAAAATGCATGTAAAAACAACATTTAAAAACACCCAAAAAAGGGCACAAAAAAGGATGAAAACACATTGAAAAAAATTATTCTGCAAAATTGTATGGTCCATACACAAAAGACTGTTTTGTTGAAAACTGCCCTATAAACTTGCAATAATGTTTTACTCAGCCAAACGGGCATGTTGCCTCTATAGAAGGAGTATGATAAGCAGCTGACAGACATATTTGTCCATCAACCAAAAACCCAGGGCCCATCAAACCTTTGCTCTTAAGAGTGACCACTTTTAAGCTTGGAGATTTCAGACCTCATATTGAGGGACCCTATATGCCAATCAGCAGTGAAGGTCCTAGTTGACAGAGCCAAAGAGAAGCAAACTTTTGGTTCAAATTTGCGTTGTAGGTTACATTTGGAGCCTTTGACGTAGAGTCTGTAAAAAATTAACAGAAAAAACGTGCAGTATTCAGCTGTTGGACCACATTGTAATCAATATGGTCTGTCAGGAACCCTTGGTGTCTGTCATTTACGGGCTGCGTGCCACCTCTATGACAGAGGTTTCAAACGGATGTGAATCATGCTTGGTTCACATCTGCGCAGAGGTACAGTTTGGACCCTCTGTTGCAGAACAGCAAAAGGACACAAATGAATCCATTACACAACGGACACCAATGGCACCTGACGGACCCTAATGATGTCAATAAGTCCATTGGGTTTCCGCCGTGGTGTCCGCTGTTTAGTCGGAAAATCTAGCACGACTTTCTGCCGTTTTTCGTCATTCCTGATGGAATACGCAATGGGACCTCCAACTCATATGTGAACTCCAGTTTTGACAAGTTGTTTAATAGCTTCTGTATATATGTCATACAAATCATAGACCTGATTTAAATGTTACATTTTTATGTGATGTGTTATAGAAGACTTGTTGCAATATACTTCTCATATAACAAACATACTATTAAATAAAGATTCATAGAGTCACAATAAGACTGATTCACCTCTAGCGCTATTCACCTGTACAAGGCAACAGTCATTCTACTTGACTTACTCATATGATATACCCTTGTTCCATATAGAAATATACAGCTGCAACCGGAAAGTATTCTGCAAAGTGAGCTCCACCCATGACAAAGACCTACCATACTATTTATTAGCTCTGCTCAGCAAATTAGTGTATGTCATCAGACAGATCTTCAGCTATGTTCTTAAGTAAAGGTATAGTCACATGGTACAATTAAATCCTATTTTGTTAAAAGGGTTTTCTCACCACACTCTTTCGCAGACATCATCTGTTTCTCTCTGTCTTATAGCTTTAAATCCAGGGGTGGGCCTCTCCTCCTAGTAGGCGTCTCTCCTCGCTGAGGAGTGCTGACATAATCACACTCCCTCCCTGCTCTTTCCTTAGTCATCATCATCATTCTGTGTGAGCAGTGGAAGGGAGAGGATGTCACAGCTCTGCAGATATCCTGCAGTGGTCAGTTCTCATGCCTGCAGAGCTGCCACCTCGCTCCCAGGCTCTGTCCTTTTAACCAGAACGCCTGTCTTGCTATAAACAGTTATACATACAGCCTGAAATGATGAAGCAAATGTGATAAATTCACTCCCTCCTGGAGAGTGTATAAGGCTGTGTTATATGGGTTGGTGGAGCAGAGTATATAATGGTGTGTATTAGACTGTTATATGAGTGGGGCGAGTAAATCTAGCAGATGGAAACTCAGTCATTGCTCAGATCCTTCACAAAGAGCTATCACTGTGAGAGGAGCAGAGAAAGCTCAGGCAGCCTTTATTACACAGACACTGTGCTTTGCTGCATTTTTTTAGCGTTACCTTTTAAAACAAACACCAAAATAAGCGTCATCAAAAAACAGATGTAATTTGGTGCGCTATTGACTTTCCATTGTAAAATTACGTGTGTAAAACAAATTCAGAGCTGTATATGGAGACTTTGCCCCTGTATACAATTCTCCATACAACAGACAACTTGCAGACCTTTATGATAATCCTACTGGAGTACTTTTACATATGCCTTTTTCAATAAGTTTGTTTTGTGAAGTTTTTGAAGCCAATGTCAGGAGTGGATTGTAAAGGAGGGAAGAAAAATTCTACTTACCTGTTTCTTTATCTACTCCAGGTTTTGCCTTCAAAAACTGCATCAAAGTGACGTTAAAAAACATGCTTATGGATGGGAGCCTTAAACTGACCATTTGCAGTAGCCTTAATGATGTATGGCCTTCTTTCAGTAACATGAAATCTTCAAAGGGTTTTCGCACTACAAGGATTATCTTTCAAAATTTAGGGAAAGGTAAATGAAGACTTTTACTAAATACATTGCTCTTCAGTCAGGATATAAGAGAGATTTTACCTGCTCTGAGTGCACACAAGTGTCTCTATGATACCGTACATATCTCCCTTCCTGATTTGAAAGTGAGCAAGAAATAACATCAAGATGGCTGGAAGGAGCGGAGTCTATCTCTAACAAGATCAGATTGTTTACCTTTGATAAGCATTTGTTTTCACTCCTTGGAGCTCTGTTTACTACAGATTTAATTATTTGTTTACTTCACATTAAATCTCCTGCACTTAGTTCAGCTAGTTATAGAGGAGCCAAGTATGATAATCACTGCGATAGAACCACACACAGCCTGGACAATGTGTGTCTGAAGTTTCAAATGACTCTGTGAAACAGCATGGTGAAACAACCCCTTTAATTTGTGCAGGAATTATAAAATTAAGTGCCTTTCTATCACACCATTAGCATTAGTTCACAACATGCCATGGAACTGCTTACCACTAAAGGGGTTGTATCTTTTCATTAAATGGTCTTCAGAATAAGAGGACAGTGAAAACAAGTAACTTTGCATTTGGATGTCATTAGCAAAGCTGTCTCGTTTTCACAGGATCCCTTATCTTCTGCTTCTGTAAACACAGTTGCCCAGTGCCGGTCGGATTCCTCCTCCTTTCATATCATTGGCTGACGGCTCTACTAATTTACATTCTGTTCGGACCCCGGGCGTATTCACGGGAGTGCGCATTCCTGCCTCTCTCACTCAGAATAAGGGGCCGGCAATAATTCACTACGCACAGCCAGAAGAAACACTGTAACACTGCAGCTGTTTCTACAATCAGAAAACAGCAGAATTGTGCCTCGGTGCCTAAATGCTCCTGCGTGTAAACATAGCAGGGAGATCTGTGCTGCTCTGGATGAGTTCGTAGAAGACTGGATTCAACTGTAACAAACCTCTACCTGTGAGAGGAGAAGAGATCAGTGCTCTGAGTTCATAGAAGACTGTCTAGACTGAATGCAGCCATGTTTTATGTAAACAGCTCTTGCAAAATAAGACTGCATAGGGAGAAGACAGTGACATGTCAACTCAGAGAGGGGAGAGGGAAGAGCACACTGACTCAGGAGCGAGCATGAACAATAAAGGGGGAGGATGATGTCATCCCCCTTCAGTTAAACACCCAGCTGGGAGGGGAAGAAACGCCCCTGGATTTCAGGAAATTAGAGAATCAAGCTTCAAGAAAACAGCTGAACTTATGAAGCAATACATCCCCTTTAAAGCACTGTTCAGACTACCATTGAGGCCTCCATCATAAATAGAAGCTGAAATGCTCTGTCAGATTCATCAGATGACAGACATCAGGGATGTCCTAAGGACCCCATTGATATCTGAATGGTGTCTGTTTGAGAAACATCATGGGGTCTGTCCTTTTAATGGGAAAAATAGTCCTGCACATTGTGGTTCTCATCCTGTCAAATATGACAGTATCCCAGTAGAGTATCCTGACAGAGACTAGGCCTAAGGTTTATATCTCACTGCCTTATTCTATGTGGAGGTATATAGATGTATTCCTCCAACACATACCACTATATAGACAAATAGTGGCATATATTGTCAACTAGCCCCCACTGTTGAAGGGGTGTTCCATTATTTTAAAATTATTGTTTTAATAGATGATTGAAAATAAAACAAAGTCAGAGGAAAAAAAAATCACTCTTTAAACCAGCTCCTCCACAAGTGATCCTAGACGATGACATAACTGTTCATTTTCGGCTGTCCACAGAGCTAGTATATTTTAAGCTGGTATCTATGTGAATTCCAAATTGAAATACTTTTCAAAAGACAAAAGTAACTCTATAGAAAATGTGTTGTAGTTCATACAACACATATTTTGGTGGTTGTTTTTTGGCGTTAAAAGAAAAAAAAATTACAACAATTTGTGGTCAGTTTTTTTGCATGGGATTTACTATTGATGTGAATGGGGATGGCTAAAAACCATGTGAAAAATGCGCCCCAAACAGTTACATGTGGTTTGAATAGGGCTTGTTTCTGTCTGTAAACTACAAGTAAAAAAAAAAACAAAAAACACTCAAATCCACATGCAGTAATGTGAAATATTTGTTGAAAACCACATCATTGAAATACCTGTTGAAAATTTACTCATCGAAATCTATTGTTGAAATCTGCGGATGCCTGTAATTGGCTGCAGCATTTGATAATCAGTGGGACAAGTGGCGGCACGGGAACAAACGGGTTTAAAAGGTGACAGTTTTAACTTTTTTTGTCCCCCATTTTAAATCCTCCCCTAACAAATGATGAGCTTATGAAAAAAATGGAATACACCTCTTTAATATTTATATATATTAGGGCGCGTTCCCACTGCACAGGACAAATATCGGCCGGTTTGCCGGCCGGTATTTGTCCTGTTTTGCGCCCGTCCCCACGGCTTTTCTCCGCGATGAGTGGAGAAAAGCCCTCCCCTCTGCCATTGAGAAGCACATCTTCCGTCGGGAAACCGGACGGAAGATTGTGCTTCTACAATGTTTTGCCGCCGGACCCCCGGCGGCAAAACCGTCCGACGGCAAAACCGGTGCAGTGGGGCCGGCTGCACGGGGTTTCCATAGAGCACACGTGTGCTCATTTTCGGCCGGTTTTTCAAGCGGTCTGAAAAACCGCAAACCGGCTGAAAAACCGGCCGAAAACCCTTGCCGTGGGGACATGCCCTTAGGGATTAGTCCAAAAGGCAGCCTTTATAGACGAAACCAGCCGCAATGTTGATGCAAATTAAAAGAATGCTTTGATACTTTTGGTGCAATGTTAAACATAAACCAAACACAACATAAGGCTTGCTTCAGCTGGCACCTAAATGTTCACACAGTCTCTAGCAGAGTCAAAGTGTTTAGGGAGTATGATAAGTCTTGTTGCCCACACAGGGCTCTCACCCGTCCTGCTGTCTGTAAGAAGCAGCACCACTTCTGGAGAGTCTCCTGGTTCCTCAGGATACACAAACAGCAGCCAACCCTCTCAGCAGCAAACTTGCAATGAGACTGGGCACCTGACCAGGCTTATAGACCATAAACCTAGCCTGGACCTGGACAAGTGGAAGCAGCCATCCCACCAAGCTCTTTAGCCACCAGTAAAAACCCGGCCCGGAACAACTGCTGCTAGCAGTCAATGAAGCTTCCTTGTGCCCTCTTACAATATAAATAAAAATTATGATTTAGCAACAGTTGGAGGCATACGTATCTGGAAGGTCATTTGCACCCAGTGATCACACTGAAAAGCATTTCAGTAGACAAGTACAGTGCACCTGTAACTACAGCTTTGCTAGCATAATTTGGCACTGCGCAGTATGTCACGTTACATAACCACGAAATTAAGGTTGTGTTCATAGAAAATATTTTAAAGGCACACCCTGAGCTGGAAGGCTGGGGTTCTGAAACTTGTGAATAAATAGCATTCGAGGCCAGAGCTTCCTAATAAAAATTACATTCATTATTTTCTGTTTATAACTAGTCCACTCATGTCCTTTACACTTCCTGCACGATATCCATTCGTTACAGACATAGATTGCTCACGCCAGCAGCTTGGCATATTACCGTACTCTAAATTTCTGTTCCAGATGTTGAAATGCTTTTATTGAACTATTCCAATATAGTAGGTAATTTCATATCCAGAAATGAAATTCTGTTGGAAATTGCTCACTTTGTCAGAACAAGTGTTCTGAGGATAAGGCTATGTTAACCCTTTGCTTGCCGTATAGGTTTAACAGCGGCAAATCGCTTTTCTGGCTAGATAGAACAAAAGATTTGAAGGTTCCATCCCACGTCAAACACACAAAACAATGTGAGCTGTCCAAATATAGATTTTTAATATGACTTTTTGGAGATGGAGGCCACTATTTGCCCATACAGTGGCATCCATAAGAGGTATACATTCTGCCAGTCCTGCCAATGTGTACATATGCTGCAGTATGACAATACCCTTACCCTGCAATGCTGTAGGGAATTCCAATTCCAGACACAATTCTTTAAATATAGCTACATTGAGATGCAGATCAGCAAATTTGTGCATTGCAAAGGGGCAAAAACGTGAAAATCTGTAATACAGCCACCAATTGTGAACATTATCTAAACAACAGCTAAGGGGTTGTCTCACTACAAGGATTGCTTTTTATGTTAAAGACCTTGCAAAAACAAGTCACTTTGCAATAAATGTCTATTAACAGTGTCCTACCTATTCCTAGATATCCCCTCTTGTATGGCCGCATCAGCTCCTCAGGTCGCTATAGCTACAGACCTGTTTGATCTATCCTGATAGGCTGCCAGCACTGGTTGCTATAGCTACAGACTGCCTTCTACTGCAGCCTAGTAGAAGCCAGTAAACACGCCCCTGAATACAAAGTGAAACCAAGAAAATAGGACTGAGGTGAGATGAATCAATGTAGTGAGACAACCCCTTTAAAGGGATTTTCCCATGAGGTAAAATCCCCTACACAGTCCGTTCGCAGCTATGCGCGTGAAGGAGTAAGGTGGCACTTGCGGCATTTCTCCCCATTCACTTCTATGGGAGCGAACACACTCTGCTATATTCGGAAGCTCCCATAGAAGTGAATGAGTCTGTGAACAGCTAATGAAGGGCAGGAATTTACATGTAATTTTAATTGCACACAACGCTGAATTAAAAAAAAAATTAAAAATACAACTAAAAATTCTAATTTTTTTTCCAGAATTATTGGTTTAAGAAAATACCCTTTTCTGACAGAAGCGTCACTTTAAAAAAAAAACAGTAAGTTTAACCTTTTTGAATACTGTGAGGCTCTGTTTGCTGTCTTTATGTGGACTGTCCAGTTTCAAAAAGTCATTTTATATACCCTATGATGGAGTTGATAGAAGGGTTGGAAGGGGGCAGTCCCTATTTCGGAGTCTCATCTTTTGGCCAGACTGAAAAGCGAGTACAAACAGTGACTCTCACATTGGAGGATTTGTATTGTTGTGTATTACACAGACCATCCATTTATCTGAAAGAGCACAATGTAATACTTTATTTACCCTGTGATGGCACTACATAGAAATTGACCAGTTAATGTCAGGTTTTCCTACAGACTATAGTGGTTTGCTATGGTCCTGGCGGGGGGACACAATGTAATAAGCTTCTTGTCATGAGAAACTTAGAAAGTGTCTGAAGCAGAGAACTCCTTTAAAGGGGTATTCCCATTTCATTGTTAGCTTCAAAACATGTAGGCAAATAAAGACGATTACCAAACACACTGCTATTCTGATTTCTTTTCCCTGCAGAGCTAGAGAAGTTCTTATCTTGTGCTTGTGTACACAAGCTTCCCTAGGTGACGACCACCTCTCTTTGCTCCAACAGGTTCTAGAGCCCTGGCCAGGATAGTGATCCCACTCCATGATGTGTCTTATCAGCAACACAGGAGCTTGTTTATGTTTCTCACAGACAAACTTTAAACCTTTAGAGCTCTGTAGCCTTCTGCTCTGCTGTTTAGACTCCTCCATCACCAATGTCTTTCTGACAGGCTCAGATAAGCATAGCAGAGCTGATATGCCAAACACTACTATAAAGTCACCCACAGCCTCGACAGTAAGTCATTTCATTAGAGTTGGTCAGCATTATAGGTTTTATGTATTGTATTCCATTAATACAGTGCTGACATACTGCCACAAGCACAGAATAAAACGATGGACATGTAAATTTCACCTGTGTCAGTGATGAAAAATAAAATAAAAGGCAATCTGGAAAGGGGCATATTCCGAAACATTGTCCTAATTGTACTGTTTCCACTGACAAGTACACTACTCAAATGGCGCTCTAGTCTTAATAAATGTCCCGCACTGTGGACTAATTTACAGAAAGCCAATTAACCATATACAGATATGGAAAAGTACAATAGAACCTATAGTTCACCGACAAGATTCAAATATGTGCGCACTGTAGTCACCAAATAAGCATAAAGTTTAGTTGACTCTATCGATATCCTCCGTTCAGTAACAGTCTAGAGAATACAGACACTTGTATAGAGAAGTCAAAAACATACAGACATTAAAGACAGAACCTGTTGTACTGTAATGCAGGAGTCGTTAATGAACCGCAGTTCATGTAAGACCTATGACCTTTACAAGGTCAACAAAGAAAGGAAAATCCATAATACCTGGTCAGTAAAATACAGCAGCGGCTCAAAGAGAAGTTACGTTATGCATTCCAGGTCCTCTTCTCCAAAAGTAACACGACAAGGTCATTGTTCTGAAAACGGAATATGAAGGTCTCATTCACATCACATTCATGGTCCCTGTTCATTGTATCCCACTCCTGTCTAATAATGTGGCAGGGATGAGACCGGACCATAGAGCTCTTTAGGGAAAACATAGTCCGAATTGGACTGCTTTTGCCCTGTTTACCAAACATATATACTTCGGGGGACATGTATGAAAACTGTCTTGGTCTAAGACTTTCTTTGTTGATTATAGCAACCAATCAGAGCGCCCGTTTCATTTTTTCAGATCACTAAATGAAATGAAAGGGGAGCTGTGATTGGTTGCTATAATCAACAAAGAAAGTCTTAGACCAAGACAGTTTTCATACATGTGGCCCTTCATGTATCATACACAAAAGTGTTGTTTGCCTATTCACTATATACGCTGAATAAACCAATCGTAAAAGACTGGTCTAATACGCTTCTGTGTCCAATATAAATAGTATGTGCAATTATATATTTAGTAAACATAATATTAAACCTATTTATTTGGTAAATAGGGCAAACATAGTCCAATTTGCACTACGTTTGCCCTATAGATTTCTTTGTCCCCACCACAGTGTCTGTCCAGATACTCTTTTTCAAGATATCCTGACAGTTACCATGAATAAAAAGCTATAGACGTAATGTCAACGTGGCCTAAGTAACAGCCAAACCACCATCCTGTAATCCTAACTCCACACAACAACAGTAAATGAAAGGGGTTGTACCTCAATAAAACCAAGAAGATTTATCATATAGCCATCTTGGAAAACTGGGTTGCAGCCAAAGTTCGCCATATTGGTTGTTACATAATTTTCTTCAATGTAGTATTCATGACAATCAGATATAAAAAAAAAAAAAAAAACAGAACTAGTATGGTTTTCTAGGTGCCAAGCCATCAAAATCCAATATTCCCTCAGCGGGTGAAAGGGACGGGAGGCCCAGACGTAGGGTTGAATGGGAATCTTTGATTTTTGACTGGCTCATAAATGGATGGTGTGCTCGGGTTGAATGGGAGTGAATGGAATTGTTTATAATGAAATATGTTTAAAATTTCTATTAAAACTGTGTTGCTATTTACTACATGTAATTTCAGCAAAGATGATATTATATATGTGTACAGCTCGTGTTAGATATCAGATTGTATTTGATGCCCCTGTAGGATGAATGGGGTTCATGTTTGTACTTTTGCTATTGTTTGTACGTTAAAAGTGTTGAAAATTCTTTTTAAAAAAAAACACTTTAAAAAAAAAAAAATCCAATATTCCCCCTGGACATTAGGTAACATCCATGAACAAAAGAGGTCACCATCATCCAATAAACCATGTACTTTATTTAGCTTGATACATGCTTACACACCATGTTTCAACCCTCTGTATTAAAAAGACCCAGCGAGGTCGATATGTCATTTGTGACCATGTATCAAGCACATTAAAATTAGGCTGTTTTTTTAATGCTGGCCACCTCCTTAGTTTATGTAAATCCATCAGGTATGTCAGTTTCGTAGTAGCCAACTATAATCTGTAGAACAACATAATCCTAGCTCCTATGTCACATCACTCGGAAGGCAGAAGTATGATTGATCATCTTTTTTATTATTATTGAAAACAATAGGACCAACAGAAACATCCAAGCAGAAGCAACTGATGTGTGAACCTGGCATAATGCAATCCACAAATCAAGATGGACAAAGCGACATTTAATTAATTTAACAGTAAATCCATAATTTTTCTCAGAGAAGTCAAAGTAGCTGCAAGAATATATTCCAAGAAATTCTGTTTTAAACTGAGACAATGGGCATTTGTGTTCAATTATAGTGGGTATAAAAAGTTTTCATACCCTTTGAACTGTTCATTTTAAAATGTTACAGCCACAAACTTCAATGTATTTTATGTGACACAACAAACAAAGTACTTGTGAAATGTAGAGAAAATGATACATGCTATTCCAAATTTTTGCAAATGAAACTGAAAATTGTGGCAGGCATATGTATTTAGCCCTCTGTACTCAGATACCCTTCAATAAAATCCAGTGTGACCAATTTCCTTTAGAAGTCACATAAGTAGTAGGTAGAGTACATTTCTGTATCATATATTCTCAGTATAACATTTTGTGAAGTCCTCAGGTGTTTGTTAGAGAACAAACAACATCATGAAAACCAAGGAACACCCCAAACAGATCAATGATTAAGTTGTCACAAAGTATATTGGGTTAGATTTTAAAAAAATAAAACATACCCAGCTCTGAATATCACCCGGAGCAACTGCTAATCTACCAAGACATGGCCGTCCACCTAAACCAACAGCCTAGATAAGGAGAGCACTAATTAGAGAAGCAGCCAAGACGCCTAGCGCTACTCTGGAGGAGCTGCAGAGATCCACAGCTCAGTGGGAGAATCTTTCCACAGGATAAATATAAGTTGTGTACTCCACAAGAAGAAAGCCATTTTTGAAAGCAAGCCATGAGAAATCCTGTTTGCAAAAAGCTACGTATGTGACAGAGCAATCATGTGGAAGAAGATGCTCTGTTCAGATAAAATCAAAATTTGACTTTTTGGCCTAGATGCTATGTGTGAAGAAAAGCCAACACTGCACATTACCCTCAAGACCCCATTCCCACCGTGAAGCATGGGGGTAGTAGCATCATGCTATGGCTTTGCTTTGGCAGGAACCGGGAAACTGGTCAAAGTTGATGGGAGGATTGATGGAGCTAAATACAGGAAAATTATGGAGGAAAACCTGTTAGTGGCTGCAAAAGACTAGAGACTGGGCCATAGGTGTCCCCGGGGGTCGCGGGCGCCGCTGCCCCCGCAGCCGGTCCCCTCCCCGCAGGGGGCTCGGTGCGGGCATCGCAGCCGCCCGCGTCCACCCCCGTACCCGCGGTCCCGGCGTCTGCTCCTTTACCTGGCCCCGCTCCGGTGAACGCCGCTCCCGTCCGTGCTGGCCGTCGGGCTCGTGCCCGTTCCTTAGCGCGCGCGCGCGACACTTGGATTAGATTTAAAGGGCCAGTGTCCCTTTAATTGGTTTATTGCCGGACGTTGGTTCTATTTATGGGTTACGCCCCCAGCACTCGCTGCCAGATTGTTGGTGTGCGTCTAGTGAGCTTGGAGTGTCTCTATTGTCCGTATTGATTACCCGTGTACCAGTCCGTTCCACTACGTTTCCTGACCTTGCCTGTTTGCCGCCTGCCCTGACCGTCTGCCTGTATCTGACTTCGAACCTCTGCTGCCTGCCCTGACCTTCTGCCTGTCCCCGACTACGCCTTTGGATTCCGATTCTGTACCACGCTGTACCCCGGCCGCCACCGCAAGCCAGTCACGTCAGGGGTAACGACCTGGTAGCCTCACGCCGCAGCAAGTCCATCCCGCTTTGCGGCGGGCTCTGGTGAATACCGGGGGCTACTTAGACTCCGTTCCCTGGCGGGGCCCTTAGCTACCATCGCTTGCAGTGGTCCACGGATCCACCGAATCGTCACAGTACAATCTGGCCATGGATTCCGCCAGGGTACCTCTGCCGAACTCCGGGACGTTACTACGGCCGTCGCCCAGCTGAGCCAGCGTATCGACCAGCTCGCGGCCATGATGCAGAACCTTGCGGCCCGTCTACCGCCACCCATGGCTGCTGCCGTCCCGCCTCCACCAGTTGCTCCGGCAGCCTTGGCTCCACCTGCTCCTGCACCGGGACCTTCTCTGCATCTGCCGCTCCCCTCTCGTTATGATGGAGATCCCAAAAAGTGCAGGGGTTTTCATCAGCCAGTGTTCAATTCACATCGAGATGCTGGGACATTCAAATTTCCCACTGAGCGGGCTAAAGTCGCCTTCATTATTAGCCTCCTAACCGGCGAAGTTTCTGGCCTGGGACACTCCGCTGTGGGACCGAGGAGACCCTCTAACGGCTAATCTGCTAGCATTCCTCAAGGTGTTCCGAACTGTATTTTAGGAACCTGGTCGCACCCCCCTCTGCTGCCGCAGCTTTGCCCCCGTCTCCGTCAGGGCGACTCCTCTGTGGGACATTTACTCTGTGCAGTTTCCGCACCCTAGCCTCTGAGTTAGACTGGAACAACGAGGCTTGGTGGCAACTTTTTGGCAAGGCCTCTGGGACGCATTAAGGACGAGTCGCGGGTCGAGACCTGCCTACCTCACTGGACGAATTGATTCGGGTTGGCCACCCGGATCGATACCCGTATTTTGCCCGAAAACAACAAGAGCTCCGCCTCCAACGCAAATCCACCCGACCACGCGGCTACCTCGTTTAGTCCTGTCTTTCCAACGCCCTCCACTTCCTCCGCCAACGGTTCTTGAGGACAAAACCCATGCAGGTGGAAGGGCAATTTGACTCAGGAGGAACGCTCACAGCGACGTCTGAACCCAATTTTTCTTCTACTCGGCGGTTCGGCCACTTCTTTTGGGACTGTCCGGTGCCCCCGGGGAAAAACTCCCGCCCCTAGGGCTGTAGGAGAGGCGACCCTAGGTGTCAGTGCGGCCTTTTCCCCGTCTGACCATTCCGGTTCTTTGCGGAACTTCACCGGACAGCACCTTCCAGGCCACCGCCTTCCTGGACTCGGGGTCCGCCGGTAATTTTCATTAGCCATGTCTGGTGTCCCCAGTACCGGCTTCCAGTGACCCCCTGCAGAAACCCATGTTCGTGTCCTCCGTCACTGGCGTATGCCTCAAGGATGCCTTTTCGGTTCTGCCGGCCCCCCTCACCTTGCAGATTGGGGCGTTACATCAGAAACTTTGAAGCTTCTCGTACTGCCTCGATCCTCTTCTGAGATCCTCCTGGGCCTCCCCTGGTTGAAAGAGCATGCCCCGCCCAAAATTTGGGAAAACACAGGCGAGATTCTTCGTTGGGGCCCAACCTGTCACTCACGATGCCTTCGGGCACTCCGCCCGGCCCTTCAGATTACCGTTGCTAAACCTACGAAGTCTCTGCCAGGTCTGCCTGCTCCCTACCAGGGACTATGCTGATGTTTTTTCTGAAAAACAGGCCGAAACTCTGCCTCCGCAGCGGCCCTTCGATTGCCCTATTGATCTACACCCCCGGTACTAACTCCTCTCGAGGCAGAGTTTACCCGCTTTCCGCCCCGGAGACAAAGGCAATGTCCGACTATATCCAAGAGAACCTACGCAAGGGCTTATATGCAAGTCGTCATCTCCTGGGGGAAAGCCGGTTTTCTTCTTCGTCGAGAAGAAAGATTGGTACCCCGGCCTTGTATCGATTATCGTGGTCTGAACAAAATAACTGTCAAAAATCGGTACCCCCTGCCTTTGATCTCCGAGCTTTTTGATCGCCTACGTGGCGCAAGGATTTTTTCTAAACTGGATCTCCGTGGACCCTTTACAATTTAATTCGCATTCGAAAGGGTGACGAGTGGAAAACGGCCTTTAACACCGGATGGGCCATTTTGAATATCTTGTCATGCCTTTGGTCTCTGAAACGCTCCGGCTGTTTTCCAAAATTCGTGAATGAGATTTTCCGGGAACCTTCTATACGTTTGTGTTATAGTTTATCTGGACGACATTCACATCTATTCTCCAGACCTGGGGACCCCCCGTCACCGTCAACCAGGTGCTCAGACGTCTCCGGAGTCACCAACTTTATGCCAAGCTGGAAGTGCCTGTTCGAAAGCACCGCCCTGCCCTTCTTAGGGTACATCGTGTCAGATCAAGGGCTTCAGATGGACCCCGCCAAAGCTCTCAGCAGTCTGCAATGGCCTCGTCCGTGGGCCTTGGGGCCCAAATTCAGCGCTTTGTAGGCTTTCCCAACTATTACAGACAATTTATTCCTCAGTTCTCATCTCTGGTGGCTCCCTTGGTAGGCCTCACCAAGAAGGGTGCCGCCCCCAAAATTTCCTGGCCTCCCGAGGCTCAAGAGGCGTTCAAGTCTAAAGCCGCATTTGCTTCTGCTCTGTTCTTCTTCTCAGAACCCTCAATGCCCGTTTGTTTTAGAAGTCGACGCCTCCTCAGTTGGTGCCGGCCCCGTCCTTCTTCAGAAGTCCTCCGCGGGGAAATTGCGAACTTGTGGATTCTTCTCCAAGACCTTCACCCAGCCGAGCGCAATACACTATTGGTGACCGGGAACTTCTTGCTATTAAATTGGCCCTAGAAGAATGGCGTCATTTTCTGGAAGGGGCTCTCCACCCAATCGAGATCCACACTGATCACAAGAACCTTCTCTACCTGCAATCTGCCCAGCGTTTGAATCCGCGACAAGCCAGGTGGTCGCTTTTCTTCGCCCGTTTTAATTTCCTTCTCCACTTCCGACCGGCTGAAAAAAACGTCAGGGCTGACGCTCTCTCCAGATCCTCGATACTGTGGGCTTGGAGCCACCCTACAGCATTTATTCCTCCGGGGAAAGACTTCTTTCGGCTGCTCCTGTAGTCTTCAAAAAGATACCTCCAGGGAAGACCTACATCCGTCCTGCTTTGCGGCTCCGAATCCTTAAATGGGACCCTGCTTTTCAAACTGCGGGGCATCCTGGGATTCACAAGTCCGCACAACTCCCTCTCCAGATAAACTGGTGGCCCACCTCTCATGCAAGACGTTCGGGACTTTGTCTCTGCCTGTGCCTCTTGTGCCCGTAACAAGGTTCCTCGCCTCAGATCCGCGGGTCTGCTTTTAGCCTCTCTCTGTGCCTGAGAAACCGTGGACCCCTATTGCTATGGATTTTAAACACTGACCTGCCGGCCTCTTCCGGAAACACGGTCATTTGGGGGGTGGTTGACAGGTTTTCCAAAATGGCTCATTTTGTGCCCCTGCCCGGCTTACCCTCGGCACCTCAGCTAGCCCGCTCTTCTTCCACCACATCTTCGGTTACACGGGCTCCCGTTGCACATCATCTCTGATAGGGAGTCCAGGGTTCGTATCCTAGTTCTGGCAGGCTCGCTGTGCGCATACGGGTGCAGTTGGACTTCTCATCTGATACCACCCTCAGACCAAAAGGCAGGGGAGAGGGTCAACCAAGTGTTGGGCTCGTAGCTGCGACATTTTGTGTCTGCCCATCAGGACAATGGTCCGGCTCCTCCCCCGGGCAGAATTCTCCTATAATTCCCTTTACTCAGAATCTGCTGGAGCCGCCCCCCTTTTTTATTGTGTTTGGCTTACATCCCCGCCCACCTCTCCACCCTAGCACCTCATGTCAGGTTCCTGCTGTGGATGCCCAAATTCGGGACATCAAGTCAACTCTGGCAAGGTTACTCGTCAAGCCCTTCTTCGTGCCTCCTCCCCCGTAAAGTTCAGGCCGATAGGTATCGGAGGCCTCCTCCCATATTTAAGCCAGGTAATAGGGTGTGGTTATCTGCCAAGTACATCCGCTTCAAGGTCCCAGTTTTCAAGTTGGGTCCTAAATATCTGGGGGCCTTTTGTGGGACTTCGGGGAACTTAAACCGGTCTCCTACAAGCTCCGCTTGCCACCCACTCTGCGGGTCCCGAATGCCTTTCATGTCTCTCTCCTCAAGCCGGTGGTAAATGAATCGCTTCTCCCGGGGGGCTATCTCGCCTTTCTGTGGCAATCGGATAACATCTTTGAGGTCAAGGGAGGTGCTGGCACAGAAGACAGTAAGGGGAAAGCGGTTTTTTTCTCATTGACTGGAAAGGATTCGGGCCAGAGGAGCGTCGTGGGAACCTGAGGGGCCAACTTGTCCCTGACCTTCTTGCCAGGTTAAAAAAAAGAGGGGGAGACCCAAGGGGGGGTACTGTCCGGGGGGGCGCGGGCGCCGCTGCCCCCGCAGGGCGGTCCCCTCCCCCCAGGGGGCTCGGTGCGGGCATCGCGGCGCCCGCGACCCACCCCGTGCCCGCGGTCCCGGCGTCTGCTCCTTACCCGGCCCCGCTCCGGTGAACCCCCGCTCCCGTCCGTGCTGGCCGTCGGGCTCGTGGCCCGTTCTTAGCGCGCGCGACACTTGGTTTAGATTTAAAGGGCCAGTGTCCCTTTAATTGGTTTATTGCCGGACGTTGGTTCTATTTATGGGTTACGCCCCCATCACTCGCTGCCAGATTGTTGGTGTGCGTTTAGTGAGCTTGGAGTGTCTCTATTTTCCGTATTGATTACCCGTGTACCAGTCCCTTCCGCTACGTTTCTGACCTTGCCTGTTTGCCGCCTGCCCTGACCGTCTGCCTGTATCTGACTACGAACCTCTGCCCCCTGCCCTTGGGCCTTCTGCCTGTCCCCGACTACGCCTTTGGATTCCGATTCTGTACCACGCTGTACCCCGGCCGCCACCGCAAGCCAGTCACGTCAGGGGTAACGACCTGGTAGCCTCACGCCACAGCAAGTCCATCCCGCTTTGCGGCGGGCTCTGGTGAATACCGGGGGCTACTTAGACTCCGTTCCCTGGCGTGGCTTAGCTACCATCGCTTGCGGTGGTCCAGCGGATCCACCGAATCGTCACAATAGGTTCACTTTCCAGCAAGACAACGACCCTAAACATACAGCCAAAACTACAATAGAATGGTTTAAATCAAAGTATATAAATGTGTTAAAAATGGACCAGTCAAATTCTATTCAAGACCTAAATCCCATTGAGAATCTATGGCAGGACTTGAAAATTGCTGTTCACAAACATTCGCCAAACAATCTGACTGAGCTAGAGCTATTTTGAGAAGAATGGGCAAATATTCCAGCCTCTAGATGTGCAAGCTGTTTTAGACACATACCTCAACAGACTTAATGCTGTCATTACAGCTAAAGCTGGTCCTAAAAGTATTGACGCAGGGGGGCTGAATACATTTGCACGCCACACTTTTCAGTTTTTTAATTAGCAAAACTTCCCAAAATTTGGAAAAGCATGTATCACTTTCTTTACACTTCACAAATACTCGCTATTTTGTGTTGCTCTATCACATAAAATATCAGTAAAATACATTTAAGTTTGTGGTGGTAATGTTTGAATTTAAGAAACCGTTTAAAGGGGTAGGAATATTTTTTCAGCCCACTATAAGTTTAAAGACACATTTCCATCTCCTATACCCTATTTACTACCTAACCCAACTCCCACTCTTCCTCACAGATAGTGCGACACTAGGCTGGTGTCCACCTCTACACAGGAACCATGTCAACCAATGGTGGGAAGCAGACCAAAGGCCCCCATTTACATTAGATGGCCGAAACCAAAAGACTACTTAAATGTGTATGGGTGCCTCCCAACTTTCCTGCAACAGATTACGTTTTGTATATCCTTGCTATTATCTACAGATAAGCAGAAAGTATTTGATGATGCTATTATTCTGTTCCGCATCAGAAATCTAAAAAAGCAGCAATAAATACTTTGATAAGTAGAGGTGGCATACCATTTACTTGTAATGGCCTCTCCTAATGCTTCTTCTACATCCTGGCAGATCCCCGCTACTTTGAAAGCATTTAAAATGATGAGTTGCCAATAGCTCTGAAGCTGCATTTCCAGCTAAGAAACAGCTTCAGTCAGCGGACAGTCACATAACAGGCAGAGGAATGTTTCGGGACAAAGTGGACTATAATTACCCTGAGGTTAAAAACTGCAATATAAAAAAAAAAATCTATGAGGAAGTACTGATTAAAAAAAGTATAGCTATCAGAGGGTTATAAAAGTATATAAAACCTTACATGTAAAGCTAGAAAGACTTCAGTATAAAAGCCATAAATAATAAGCAGCAAAATAGTTTTCAGTCAAATTGTGAGGCCTCATAGACATGTCCATATATGAGACTATAGCCATATAACAGAACACATACAAGTATATGGGCTTTACTGTACTTCTGTATGACTCATACGGAGTAATACATAGGTTTTTACTGTTGTATTCATACAGTACAGACCTTACGTGAAGGATCTCTCCATAGCAGCTTTTGCCACTTACAGGGTTGGTGTACATGACTCCATGTGCATGAGCCTTTAGGACTTTATGATATATTCTACAAACTTGTCAAACTCAAGACACGCATGATTAATCTGACCTGCAATGTCATTTTATGTGGCCCATGAGAGCTTTGATTGACAGGACGAGCAGAAATGGACAAGGACCGGACACAAAGGACTTGAACTGGCTCTCCACTATCCCCAAAGGACGCAGCACTTGACAGAGGTGGCGGTGCCACCACAAAGAGCAAGTGCTATCTTGAATTTTTAGCTCTGGCACGCACCTCCACACCACTCAGTTCAGTAATTAACAGGTGGTGGCACAGCTCTGACAACGCTACCCAGCACTGTAGCCACCCTCCAAGGCCTTCCAACTGCCCTTTGAGGACAATCATAATGTTGATGTGCCCACGATTAATGTAACACCCCTTGTATATTCTATGAAAATGTCATAAATGATTACCCATTTAAGGCTCCATAAAAATTATCTTACCACTTGTACGGTGTGGGGTAGTCCTGGGGTGTTCCAGGTCAATTTGGGGGTCTTCATGGGCAGTCCGGGGTCAGACATGAGTAGGCAGGGTGGCGGACTCAGGCAGTTCAGCCCCTACATCCTGCAGTCAATGGTAGTCAATGGTCCAAAGAGGCAAAATGTGTGTTTTTTGCTTCCATTTGGCCGCTAAATGTCTGTGTATCCCTCGCTCCAAAAATAAAAAATGGTAAAGCTCAGAAGCTTACACTATTTGGCAACCGTTTAATGTACCATCATGTTACGTATGTTATGTGAAAGCCATAAGCGTGATGTCCTTAACCTTATGGGGCCGCAGACACTCTTTATGCTAAGGGGCATTTTCTTGTTTTATGTAAGCAATGTATGTAGAGAAGATCATCTCCATTATACATTGTGGAATATGTCCATGATACCTACTGAAATATCTCCATAATACATCATTTCATGCAACATGCCACTTTTTTCCCTCAGAGACTTTACACGAGAATAAATCACAATGTGCATCTGTATACGATCAATGGCCCCCAGACGAGAAGTACTAGATAAGAGAATAGATGCCATATAACAGATCCGTAAAAGAGAAAAAGAAGAAATTCCGTATTGCACACCACATAAAGTTATACATAACAAAATATTGTTTTTCCAATTCCAATAAAGAACACAGTAGTACAATTAAAAACTTTTAAAAAGAGGTTGAGGAGCATCCCAAAAGAGAGAAAATGACTCAGCTATAAAGGTATAAGAAGACTATAACCTGCACAAATAATTAAACGTGGTACATCATTATTTACAACACTGCTCAAAATGATAGTAACCAATAACGTATTCAAAGAACAAATAGATTGTATGCATCAAAAAATATCACAAACAAGATACATAATCCAATAAAGATCCTATCAAACCGTAAAAATATCTCTCTATGGGCTTGTCCGCACCGCAGGGTTTTTCAGAGGTTTTGCTGTTTTGCTGACCGTCTTAAAAAACGACTGCAAACGAGCACAATGGGGCTCTATGGAAAATCCGTGCAGCAGTCCCGCATTCAACATGCACATTCTTCCATCCGGTTTCCGGACGGACTATGTGCATGTCAATAGGAAAGGGGAGGGCTTTTCCCCGCCTATCGCGGAGAAAAGCCGCCCCCCCCCTTCCGCTGCGGCTGTGTATTTGTCCTCTGCCGTGGAGACGTGCCCTAAAACCATAATGACTATACGCCTTTCACTGATATTGAGGACCCATGTGTTTGGTTAGAATGACCCAATGAGTATCGCCGTACATAGTAGATCCGTACAACTCAGGTCTGTAATACGGCTATGTGTATGTACTCTTATTCAAATTATGTATGAACTTCATACAATAAGAATTAAACCGCACTCACATGACACTGGCAAAGATTGCACAAGCATCCTGGTTCTTCTCCAGTTATAAACTACATACAGATGCTGGTAAATGAAAAAAAAAATCCATCATGATTGCAAATGCCACCAGTGCTTACAGCATATGTTGCCCTGGGCATAAGTCAGTGCTACAAAGCTAACAGACTAAGGCTCTGCTTTTTTTGTGATGTATCTGTTAAATAGATGCCATCTTTGCCGATGGGTGATGTCACCCTGAAGCTATTACAGTATCGGTATAGCTTATACATTATGAAAACTAAGAGAAGCTCATGACCTGTCTGTTAAATGGATGCCTGTGACAGATGTCATACAGTGACATCTGTCACCCATTGGCTACCCACAAAACAAATGCATACAAGAGTTTTCACTGAATTCTGCAGGATGGAATATCATAGCGTACAATGCCATGGGTGCATTTAGTGTGTATGTTGGGAGTTTCCTGACACACACTAAACAAAGAAAAACTTTATGTGACCAGGCCCTTCTATACCATACAACATACTACCAGAGCTAGCACCAACATTTTAAGGTTAAAGGGATTTTGCCAAGAAGAATAATTGACGTGGGAAGTTTGAAAACTAAATAATAAACATTTTCACCATTCATCATTATTACAAATTCTGTAGCGTTTTTGTTTTAGCTGCTCCTTTAGTGATCCATTGTTTACAGTTCATCTCCAGGGGATACGACCAGGGCTGAGAGCTGCTCAGTCCTGGTCGCACATGCTCAGACATCCCTTCTCCTCTCAGGCAGCTACTGAGTGTTCAAACCCCAGGTGCTGTCATTCTACTCCCGTCCTCTGTACTCGTTAGTAATTAGACAGTGCAAATAAATAAATAAAAAAGAAACCTCAATGAGGTTTGTGCATTGATAAAGAGAAAAAAAAACAAAACACAGGTTTGGTTCCTGCAGGGATTTGAACTAAGGACCCTTGTGCTGTAAAGCAAAAGTGTTACCTCTGAGCTACAGTGTAGCTACTTAAAGTTCTACACATCAACAGACCTTTCTTTGACTAGAGAGAGGAAAGGCCTGGTGATGTCATCCTGCTGGGTCACATGATCTGCAATTCAAACAAATCACACACGCCCCCTTCTGAGCACACAGAGCTGAAGAGCTCAATGCAGGAGGTTTGAAATAAGATCGTGGCAAAACCCCTTTAAGAAACATCAGAGTATTCTCACTTAACAGAAATAATACAGTGTAATTAGCGCGGTATGGTTTTGTATCTCTAGAACGTTCGTTATATTGTCCAGAGTAAGGGTATATTCACATTGTCAAGTAAAAAACACATTTTGAAACAGCACACATTACCATGGCTTTGTAAGGTTGTAACTGACCACAGGGATTTTTCAGATGAAACAGGTTTTTCAACATGTTCTACCTGTAGAAGACAACATAGCCAGTAACCACATTGCAAAACCACAGCAATCTTGGGTAGGAACATGTGTGGTTTCCAGACATAATTTTTGTACGCAGTTCTCCACTGTGCCATATGGAAGTACCTATAAACTCTATGCAGAAGGCAAAGTGATACCCACAAAGCATGTATAGAGGTGCCAGAGTCCCTATAGCTATGTACTATGGAGCTATAGACACTTTATATGTCACCATTTTGCACCATGTTATGGACATGTTCTCCCTTAGAAAGGGACACTTCCATAAGAAAGGAGTAGTATTGTTAATATCAGTATTCCTGGAAAACAGACTTATTTTTTTTTATCTTTGGCAGTATTTTCTTTTATTTCAGGAGTCCTATGCAATTAAACATTACCCATAAAATCTTGTCCTTTTCTAGCTGTGATTAGAACAGTAAACTCCTGAATGGCAGGGCAGTCTAATCTCAATTTACTGTTGCTGCGGCTTATCTCCATGTATACTCATTTCAGATAGTAGGTAATGACATAATGAATGCTCTACTGTTCTCTGGACAGGAAGAGATAAGATTAGACTAGACCACAGGGCAATGACAAGCAGTACATGAAAGGATAACATAATGAGTCAGTCTTTTTTATTTATTTTTTTTAAAGCACTTTAGAGTTTCCAGCTTTCTTCACTCCTATTAGGTTTTACTCATAACACACCTATCAGGCCATAGCCGGCCTGGAAAAAGAACCGTCCCGCTGTTATGTTATCAGAGCTCACAGAGGGAAGTCACTGAGACAAACCAGGAAGGCATTTACATAGAGGAGGTTTCAAAAATTACCACCACCCACTAAAGAAAAAAGATCGAGTGTAGTCGCAAACATTTCAGAGGATATAGAAGGTAAGGGATAGACCAGTTTTACCATAAATAATCTGAAAAACATAACCATTTGTTCGTAGTATGTCATTCTGAACCTGGCGGTGAGTGCATCAACCTTTAGGCTAGGACTTTATGAAGTTACCTTTGAGTTGCACTAAATGTTACTGAGTCTTCATTAGACTGTGAGCCTTTCTGGGCAGTATTTCCCACTTTAGTGTCAATGAATGCTTGCTTCCCAAATTTTTTAATTTCGCAAGTTTGCTACTTTCCTTAAAGGGGATGTATCGCTTCCTTACTTCGGCTGAGTCACACTTCTCTTAGCTTCCCAGCTCTGTGAATGCAGGGGCGTTTCTTCCCCTCCCAGCTGGATGACATCATCCCCCCTTCACTGCTGGCCTGAGACTCCCCCCCCCCTTCCCTCTGAGTCCACATATCACTGTGTCTCTCCCTATCAGTCTTATTTTATAAGAGCTGTATACACACCATAGGCTGCATTCAATCTAATCTGAGCACTGATCTCTCACAGCTGGAGATGTATTACAGCTTTCTAAGAACGGCACAGATCTGCGTGTATGCAGGAGAGTTAGGCACAGGGTCAAAAACTGTCATGTTTTCTCATTGTACAATCTGCTGCAGTCTGTTTCTGCTAGGTGTGGAAACAGAAAATGCTACGGCCCCTAAAGGCATGTTCACACGGCTTAAAATGGGCCGTATTTCAGTCCGTAATTACGCGCTGAAGTGCGCCAATTACCGGGCCGAAAACGGCCCATTCATTACGGTAATTCACAGTTCTCATAGAGAACTATGGATTACGTCTCCATGTGAATTACTAGCGGCGTATACGCGCCGCTGGCAATTCAAGTCAATTGGCCGGCGAAGTGCCGGCCCCCCGCCACTCCACCGCTCCGCCCCCGTCCACACGGCGTAATTGCGGGGCGTAATTACGTCCCGCAATTAAGCCGTGTGAACATAGCCTAACTCTGAGTCAGACACACAGCTCTGTGAATCGACCCAGGGGCTGTACAGAATGTAAATGAGCTCTCAGCTAGTGAAATGCAGGAGGAGGGATCAGGAGGGATTAGACCCACACTGGATATCAGTGTAAATAAAAACACAAGATAAGGGACACTGTGAGAACAAGGCAGCTTTGCTAATGACATCCAATTGCAAAGTTGCTTGTTTTCACTGTCCCCTTATTCTGAAGACCATTTAATGAAACGATAACACCCCTTTAATTGTAGAAATGCTGCAGAATATATTGGCACCACATGAATAAAGGATATTTCAGTGGTCCCTCAACATACAATATCAATTGGTTCTGGACAACTATTGTATTTGAAGCCATAATTTTATGGAAAACTGGTAATTGGTTCTAAAGGCCTAAAATGTCAACCAACATCATACAAAATGAAGATGAAAGAGAATTAAGCAGATAACATATACAGATAAAGCAAGCCCTTAGATATAATATCAGAAAGAGCTGCTGGAAGTGGGAAATCACTTTCTATGTTGAGGACAGGAGCTTCTTCAGGTCATGTACTTTATGTACCAGAAAATAGGGGCTCTCCTCACCTGATGTCCACAGGAGACACTCATCCTGTAAAGAGCAGAACAGAACATGTAGTACCACATTGTACTGTAGAGAGGTGTTACTAGACCGCCAGTCACTGCATGGACTGCACTAATACAAATATTTTATAAGTAAAACTTTCATGATAATTGGTTGGATCTCCCATCAATCCGCAGTGTCTGTGACATTGTATGATGACTGTGGTTTCAAGATACAATCTCCCAGAAAAAGCCATTGTATGCTGAAAATATTGTATCCTAAATCCATTATAACTTGAGGGAATCCTGTATTATTACCTATAAACCACGGCTGTGGAGTTGGAGTAGTCATAAAATTGGTCCAGTTAGTTCAATGCAGTGCCAAGAGCAATTGGGTCCGGCCAATGCTACTGCTCCCATATCTTCAGCCTCATCACATGAGGAGAGTAATTGATGACATGGAGCACGTAAAGCGTTGCTGCAGAGGAAAAGATTCCACTCCCATAGCAAACAAATTGACCAGATTTCAGCAGAATTTTTCACTTGCTCTACTAGGAGAGTTCAACCGTTCATCAGACCTGACTTGTGCATGAGGCAATTCCTTTATACCCTGAAATTGTTAGAGATGTTGATCCTGTGGTCACTGTTTGCCAAAAACCCAATTTAGTGTAGAGAGGTCGTTCTCTAGCCTGGAAATAATGAGATCAGATATGAGGTCATCTATGAATGAGGATCTGATGGAGGTGATACCATTTCTCAGAACAAATTCATAGACTCCACCAATGTAATTCAGGACGTTTTTGTTGAAATTGTTCTTTCCCACTTACTGCCGCGTTTTGCATATTTACTATTTCTTTCGTTTTTTGTGTTATAAAGTTGTACGCAATAAATATATTTTATGTTCTACCTAAAGCTTGATTGCTGTTTTATCAGGTGATAAACAGCCTGATGTTACCATTTTACTACAGTAAAGTTATGACCTAAACATGCGCCATGTATGAGGAAGTCGGAGTCTAAGCTTTGGCTTACTGACTCCACAGCTCTGCTTTACCCAGGGGTGCCATCAGGCCAGTACTCTTGTCAGGGGTCTAAAACAAATTTAAAAAAAATGAAGGCCTAGTGATATGTTGCAAGACAGAACCCAGTAATGGGTAGTAGACCCAAATGCTTCAGCTGCATGGGGTCCTTAAATTACTTATGGCATCTCTCCTATACTCAACAAGCCCTTTTAAGATATGTAACATTATATAAAACAGAACCCGTCTGTTAATATATACTTGTATCCACTGTCTATAACAATACATACATAGTATCCAACTAAATAAACATACAAACACATCCATCCATTGTGTAGTGAACAGATCTATGGCCCCTCACCATGCAGAGGTTAAAGGGTATATACTACACATTGAAAGACACTAATGTCACTGTCTAATCTGTCACTACACATGTTCCTGACACCTATTTAAGTGCCCCAGACATATTTTTCTATGAAGAAATAGCCTTATTCAAACAAAAACCATAATGACTCTGTGCTGACTTACATGTAGAATTCATGGCCGATTGTCACCAAACACAATGACCATAGTGACAAGTTCCAAGTCATGAAGTTTCAGCCAATTTCTTACTAACGCATTCAGATCCTAACAATCATTAGTGTTCCACATACAACATTGTAATTGGTCTAATGGTGTCTTCTTGTTTGTGCATACTCATAGAAACCATAGCAGGAGAAGATAATATTTTTAAATTTATTAGCAGACTTCTTCATATTCAGTAAAAGTCTAGCGTGCATGACAATTATGCTACTTGCGTGTCCATGTAGAAATAGTCCGTGGTAGCCAACACGAATTAAGAACTTAATTATGTACACTTTCAGACAAATCATGGATTCCTAGTACCCTGCACACTAAACTCTCACTGCTCCCAAAACCTACAACTCCTGGCTGGAAATGTACAAGCTCTGAAACCTGACTCAGCCACAGCACCCGGATTGCCTTGTCCCACAATACACAGGAATTACAACCAGATTGTACAATTTGCAGCATAATTATAGTGTATGGGCTGCATTCACTGCAGGAGGCGGGGAGGGGGGGGTGTTCAGAATTTTTTTTTTTTTAAAAAAAAAACAACTAAAAACAAAACAACACATCCCCTGGAGTCTATAAAACATACAAGACTATCATTTGTACTCAGTGACGCGTAAAGCTGCTGCAGAACCTCTTTGATAGTAAATCCCACTTAAACCATATATCTGATCCATGTCCCATAATGGGAGCAGGGCTCTTTAAATATGTACACCCCTCCCCTTGTCCAGCTGCATCTCATATGCAATTCATTACAGAGTCCAGCAACAAAGTGCAATACTGACCCCGGGCAGCACACAGTATGGGGGAACTGCTTACTTGGCAGGAGGGCACTTCCCAGCTGTGTAGTCCAGGCTCTGGGGCAAGTATAATCCAGTAATCTCCAGCACTGTGTCCCCCGACCTCGCACTTTCCACCGGGCTGCTGTGTGGTAGTATTGCTGGGACAGTCACATCGGACAACCCCCTGCCTCCTCCCCACGGCCTGGAGCACAGAGCACGCCCTCTCCCCGTGAGCCCCGCGCTCATAGGACTGGAGCAGGAGCAGGGCCCCGGCAGGGAGTCACCGAGGGACGACAGTGTCTGCGCAGTGCGATGTTATCATGGTAATCGCACCAACTGAAAAGATCGTGAGCCTGAGGGTGCACAGCGTTAGTACATACCTGAGCAGGCGTGCTAAATGCTGCCATATCAGATAGAATTATCACACAGTGAGACAACCCCTGTGTCTGTGCTATCTACATCGGTCATGATCAATTATAAAAGTTTGAAATGTTAAACAAACATTTTCAATTTGTCTTTATCATTTTGTAATGAGTGTCCCACTCGCTGTGGTACATTAAAGGGGTTGTCTCACTACAATAATTGCTTTTTATGTTAAAGATCTTGCAAAAACAAGTCACTTTGCAATATGTGTCCATTAACAGTGTCCTATCTATTCTGAGATATCCCCTCTTGTATGGGCTGCATCAGCTCCTCAGGTCGCTATAGCTACAGACCAGGGGCGTAACTAGAGAAGCCAGGGCCCCAAAGCAAACTTTTGGATGGGGCCCCCCTCCTCGCCCACCTCCCCGACCATGTACCAGGACATGCTGTTAGATAATATAGATAATTTAAAGGGCAAATACCTCACCCTACATATCACTATCATACTGCTATCAAACAAATCCCACTATACCAAAACCAATATTACCAATAACGCTACTACATAGGACCTGATTATACCGCCAGAACATGACCACAAATTACACATAGTGACTGAATAATACCCCTACACTATTACTGATCAGTACACAAATACCAATAGTACCGCCATATAGTGGTATATACTAGTGTACACAGGCTCTGCAGACTGTATATAACCACCATACAGTGGCCATATTGTGGTAGACACCAGTGTACACAGGCTCTGCAGACATATAAACACCAACAGTGACATAGTGGTAGACACCATGTACACAGGCTCTGTAGACATATAGTGATTCGTGTATTACTCTTGTGACTCACAGGTGACGTCTCTCAGACAAGTCGTTGACTTTCTCTTTTGTTCTGCATCCGGTCCAGTCCGCCATCATGACGTCTCCCGACCACTTGTTCCTGCAGATTTAGACACAGATATCTTAGAATCCTGACTTTTCCAGCACCTACCCCCCTGGCTATATGGGGTCCATTTAGGCAGGCAGGGTTTAGATATGATATATGGGGCCCCAAATAGGCAGGTTTAGGTAGCCAATAGAGTGCCCATATAGGCAGGCAGGGTTTAGGTTGCTATAGGGAGCCATACAGGGGTTAGGTGGGCTATAGGGGCCATATAGGTAGGCAAGCTTTAGGGGGCTATATAGGCACACAGGCTTCACGGTAGCTATAGGGATATTCAGGCAGGCAAATTTAGAGCTATATAGGCAGCCTTTAGGAGGCTATGCAGGCAGGCTGGGTTATCTAGGCAGGCTAGGGGGACTATAAAGGCAGGCGAGGGGGATATAAAGGCAGGCTAGGGGGCTATAATGGCAGGCTTAGGGGGTGTAAAGGCAGGCTTAGGGGGCATACGGCAGGCTTAGGGGGCATACGGGCGGCTTAGGGGGTATACGGGCGGCTTGGGTATACAGGTAGGCTTAAGGGGTATACAGCAGGCGGCTTAAGGGGTATACAGCAGGCGGCTTAAGGGGTATACAGGCGGCTTAAGGGGTATACAGCAGGCGGCTTAAGGGGTATACAGGCGGCTTAGGGGGTATACAGCAGGCGGCTTAAGGGGTATACAGGCGGCTTATTGGGTATACAGGTAGGCTTAGGGGGTATACAGGGAGGCTTAGGGGTATATAGGCAGGCTAGGGGGTATACAGGTAGGCTTAGGGGGTATACAGGCGGCTTAGGGGGTATACGGCCGGCTTAGGGGGTATACAGGTGGCTAAGGGGGTATACAGGCAGCTTAAGGGGTATACAGGCGGCTTAAGGGGTATACAGTAGGCTTGGGGGATATACAGCAGGCGGCTTAAGGGGTATACAGGAGGCTTAGAGGGTAAACAGGCGGCTTAGGGGGTAAACAGGCGGCTTAGGGGGTATACAACAGGCGGCTTAGGGGGTATACAGCAGGCGGCTTAGGGGGTATAAAGTAGGCGGCTTAAGGGGTATACGGGCAGCTGAGGGGGTGTACGGGCGGCTTAAGGGGGTATACGGCCGGCTTAAGGGGTATACAGCAGGCGGCTTAAGGGGTATACATGCGGCTTAAGGGGTATACAGGCGGCTTAGGGGGTATACAGGCGGCTTAAGGGGTGTATAGGGAGGCTTAGGGGTATACAGGCGGCTTAAGGGGTGTATAGGGAGGCTTAGGGGCAAGTAAAATAATAAATAACTTACTCACCTCGGTCCACGCTCCCCCGATGCGCCGCTTGCTCCGGTCTGCCAGTTTCCCTGCAGCCTCTGTGCTCAGCGCGGGCGGCGCGGTGATGTGACGTCACCGCGCGCACCCACGTGACCACAGAGCGCCGGCAGGGAAAGTAGCAGAGCGGAGTGATCGGCGCTCCGCTCTGCTACCTCCCTGTAGCTCTGCCTTTGACCGCTCGGGCCGGAGGGCCCGGGCGCGTTCAGAGGCAGCACACGCCGGGCCCCGCAGCTCCCCGCCCACCGCAGTGAACTTAACAGTTCATTGCCGGCGGGCCCAGGAGCAGCATTACCGAGGTAGTGGATGCCGTAGCAGCTGCCCCAGGGCACGGGCCCCCCTGAGCGCACGGGCCCCGGAGCAACTGCTACCCCGGTAGTTACGCCTCTGCTACAGACCAGTTTGATCTATCCTGATAGGCTACCAGCACTGGTTGCTATAGCTACAGACCCGGCTTCTACTGCAGCCTAGTGGAAGCCAGTAAACACGCCCCTGAATTCAAAGTTAAACCAAGAAAACAGTACTGAGGTAAGATGAATCAATGTAGTGAGACAACCCCTTTAAACGTAGCTGGATTTGATGCGGATTTTCACACAGAAAATTCTCAATGGTTTATAGTACAAACAATGCAAATGGGATTTTAGAAATTCCATCCCAACAAAGTGGTAACTGACCAGAGGTACGGATTTTTCAATCTGCAGCATGTCAGAGTTACTGCAGATTTTTCCCCTGTGAATTCAAAAGGGTAAAATCTGGATCAAAATCTGCACAATCTGTTGCAGATTTTTCAATGTGAATTTTCTGTGGAACATTTTCACATGCAAATTTGTCTTGTTTGGGTTTCATGGACAGATTTGCTATAAATTTTCTGTAGAATAGCTGCAGGTCAGTCTGCCTGGAAAAAGTTGCAAGAGATTGTACAGATTTTACCCCTGTCAATATCAACTGAGTAAACTCCACGGTAAATCTGCAGCAGTCGTTGACATGCAGCAGATTAAAAAAACTCATACCTGAGGTCAGCTTGCAGAAAATTCATATGGACATTGGTTTTAGTCACCACATTCAGCTTTAACACCACCTGATTTTTTATTTTTTTTTCTCAGGGGCTACCTAAAGGGACAGTGCACCAGACAGAGCCAGGAACACCTGTGAAATAGCAGGCCAATATCCGGCAAGAAAAAGATGCCGTGGATCCGGATCTGCCGGCACACACCTTCCTAAAAATGGAGCATCGTGTTCTAGCATGCTTGGATGCAAATGTTGGGACTTCATCTGACTGTCATAGAGTAAGGTCTGTGCAGTTAAATTCGACGTTTGTTGTAATAATTAGGATAGTTTAATAGTTTTTTATTCTTTTTTAGGTATCAAAGTGAATGTAAGGGTATGTTCACATGGTATCGTTTAGATGCGTTTTTTAGATCCGTGTTTTGGACCCAAAACAGACCCAAACACATCTAACAATGTGTAGTGTGATTTACATTGCTTTCAATGTAAAACACGCATCGGTATTCAGGCGAGTGATCGCCGATACATGTTTACTTGCGTCTTTCTGATGTCTTTTGGATCCGTTTAAATAATTGACATGCCAATTCTTGAACTGTTTAACTTAGAAGACGCCCTATTTAAAACTATAGGGTGCGTTTCTGCTTCAGCAAAAACACATCCAAACTTGCAGCACACTTTGAGTACGTGTTGGATGCATTTTACTCAGCGCTTTTGAGTACTTTTTCGGATCCGAAAAACCTATTCAAAATGCCGGTGAACATACCCTAACACCCCCAGTAACTGTGTTTCGCCACTGAGGCAGCATGTATAAAGTAACTGAGTTCTCATTTATGTTTTGCTGCCTTAGGCTTTGTCTGCATGGCATAGCAATACGATTGTATTTTCGGCACTTTTAGGATTTTAAAAGCACCAAAAATATGATCGTTCAGGCAGCCGCCGCTTTTAGTTTTTTTGACATCTTCTCATACAATTCAATTGTATGGGCGACATAAAAAAACCGAGAACCCATCGCATTTTTTTTGTGCAAACAGAAAAAAACCCGGGGTCCTGCTCGGAAAAAAACCCTTGTTTGGGGCCCATTTTTTTTTTTATGCGTGTAGCCCTCCCTTTAATTTTTGGGGTGTAGTGCAAGGATTTTTTTTCCGTATTGATGAAAATAAGAAAAATTGCAACATTTAAACATTTGTCCTGTTTTAAAATAATAGTCAAGGACAAGGGTGTGAAATCCATTTTTCCAATTCAAAGGGTTTTTTGAGTTTTTTCCCAAAAATGATATTAACAAGGCAAGAAGTAAAATGACACTAAGCCCAAAAATGATAGCTTGCATAACATGGGTTTACCAACTATGGGCAAAAAGAATAGGACAAGAAATTAAAAGGTTGGGCCCAAAAAGGGGCCCAAGTAAATCCCTTTTAACCGGGGTACATCAAACATTATGGTTCAAATTAAAGGATTGCTTTTTTTGTTAAAACTTCAAAAAAAAGTCACTTTTCATATTGTCCATTAACAGTATCCCCCTATTTTTAAAATCCCCTCTTGTTGGGGTGCATCAGCTCCTAGGGCTATCTACAGATGTTTAATCTCTATTTATAGGCCCAGTGTGTTGCATAGTAAGACCTGGCTTTTATCACCAGTGGAACCATAAAAAAGCCTCTGAATTTAAATGAAACCAAGCAAACAGGACTGAGGTAAGATGAATCAATGTAGTGTTACAACCCCTTTAAAGCGCTGCTGGAGTATGGCTAGGGTATATTGGTAGAGCTGTGCCACCACCTGTAAATTGCTGGCCAGAATGATGTGGGGGTACTTGCCACAGTGTAAAATCCAAGAAGGGCAGCCTCACATTTGCCCAAATGTGGGTTTCATCCCCAAGAGAAATGGAGAGCCGCCTTTTTTGTTCAAACCTACTATTCCTACTCCTGTGTCAAGCCTACTGTGCTACATAAAATGATGGTTCCACATGCATGGTGTATTAATTCAGTATGATCCAGGGGTGCAAATAGAGTTCAGAGCGTCCCATATCAAAAATGAAGGGGGCCCCACCACCTTAATGACGAAAAATTTTTAAAAGGGATTTAAATCACTAGGGGTTTTTTACTAATTAAAACAAAAATACAGATAAAAATTCTTTTTTTCTTACTAAATTTTTAAAAAAAAAATTTTAAAAACCGGCTGGGTGGGGGGCCCCTCTGGACCACCCCCAACATGATGCTAAAGCCCCCGCCAGGGAAGGGAATTTTAAGTACCCCCCGGTTTTTCCCCAGAGCCCCCCGCAAAGCGGGATGGACTTGCTGCGGGTAAAAAAGGCCCCACCCAAGGTTTCGGGGTTTCCCCCCCTGACGGGGCTTGTTTTTCCCGTTTGGCGGGGGGGGTTTCGCGGGGTTTACATTTTTGTAGCCCGGAATGTTAGTGTGGGGGGGGCAGAAGGTCGGGGCCAGGCGGCAAGGGTTTTGGGGTTTGGCAGGCAGGAAGGTCAGGGCAGGCAGCAGATTTCGGTGTCGAGAAACGTAGCAAGGGGTTTTCGGGTACAGGGTTTTAGGGCGAAAATTCCACTTAGGAAAGTTTAGCAAAGGGCCCCCCGAGGAACATAGTTTCCAGAAAGGGGGTGATTTTTGGGAGTAAACCTTAAGGGGGAAAAGGGGCCCCGGGAAGTTACCAAATTATCGGGGCGCGGGCCCCTTTTTAAATCCTCGGGGAAAACGAGCGCCCCCCTTGGGCCCAACGGGCACGGCGCCTCGGCCTAAGAGGGCCGGCGGGAGGCACAGGAGCAAGGTAAAGGTGGGAAGGGGAAAACGGGGGGTTTGGCGCCCCCCCGGGCCGGGGGAACCCCCCGGGGGTGGGGTTCCAGGGGACAGTAACCCACCCCCCCCCTTAGGTTTTCCCCCCTTTTGGGCCCTCCCGGAAAAAAATTTAAAAAACCCAATTTTAAAGGTCCCGGGCGGTTTAAAGGGAAAAATTGGACCCGGTTCCCAACCTCTCTTGGGGGCCGAACCCCCCCCAATCTAAAAAGAAAAAAAATCGCTTCCCCCCTGACGACCCTTCCAGTCTAAGATTCCTTCATTTCAAAGACATCGGGGGAATTTGGGGCAAGGAGAGGGGAAAAAGCAGCCGTTTTCCCCTGGGAAAAAGGAACCCGGGGCCCCCCCAAAGGACCCGGGGGAAAGGCTTTTAGGAGGGAAAAAAGGAAATGAAAAAACCCCCGGTTAAGGAAACCCGGAGGGAAAATTTGGAAAGGGAATGGGCAAAAAGGTTAAAAATTAGGAAAAAACGGGTTCAGTTGTCGAGAATTTTTAAGGGGCCCCAAAAACCCGCGGCCCCAAATTTATAGCTGGGGATTTTGAGGCGATGTTTTTAAAGAAAAGGCCAACTTTATCCCCGGGGAAAGGGAAACCTTTGGGGGGAAGGTCTTCCCCTCTTGTCAGCCTGGGTCTTATACGGGCTGAACCCGGGATTTAAGGGCCCTTGCCCCGGGTCTCTCGCCAAATGATCCTGATATCCAAAACCGGGTTTGTCCAGGGCGGGGAACCCTGGATGGAAGCCGGGGGGAGGGGAGGGCGCGGGTGAGGCCCAAAAACCCAAACCAAAAAGGAAAAACCGGCCTTTTGGGGGGTCGGGTCCCGATGTTTAAAAAGGGGGGGAACTCGGCCCAAGGCAGCAATTGGAAAAAGTTTTCCTTCTCCGGACCACACAAATTTTTCCGTAGAATCCCCCCAAAATCGGGTTTTACCCTCTCCACCTGCCCATTTTTTGGGGGTGAAATGCAGAAGAGAAATTTTGTTGATTTGAAACCCGGGGAAAACACGGGGAAGGGCAGAATTTGGGAGACAAATTTGGGGCCCGCCCTTGGGAAAAGACAATGGGGAGGGTTAGACCATTTCCCAGAGAAAGATGTATGGGAAGAAGTATCCTCCCAAATTTGGGGGAGCAAAAGGGGAACCCAAAAAACGGCCCCAAAAGGGGGAAAATTTTTAGAAAATCGGCCCAGTGACCCCCGATGACCGAGTTTCCCGGGGGAAGGAAAAGGCCCCGTGTTTAAAGCCCAAACCCCATTGGTGCCCAGGGAAAGACTTTGGAACTGGCAGAGGGACAAAGGGAGCCAGGGGGCCCTATGGGGAGGGACCTTTTTTTTGGGCACATTTTGGTGCGGGAAAAGGGAACAAGTCCTTGACGTATTGGAGCAGGGTTTCCCCAAAGTAGGTCGCAAAGATGGGACGTAGGTTTTCCCTTACCGGGGGGTGGCCGGCAAAAAGGGGCCCAAAGGGCCCCCAACCCAGAACCCTCCTCCTGAGCGGGGGACGCACGTAGGTTTTTCCCCCAAAGGAACTTTCCCGGAAAACCCACGGGAAAACCTTTAATTCACCGTTCAGGACTTATGATGTGCTGTGACCCCTTTTCCTCCCCTTTTAATTCAGACGAAAGGGAGAGGGCTTTCCGCCTTGATTTTCCCCCAAATTCCTCGGCCGGGTCAAAAAAAAAGTAAATCTTGAAAATTAAACCCCCCGGTGGGAAGGAAAAAAGGGTCCCCCCGGGCCTGGGGGGAGGGTTAAAAAACCCCTGATCTGTTGGGGGTTTTGGGGAGTTTTTTTATTTTTGTGAAGATCAAAGGGGGTGCCGAGTTTCCCCCAAAACAGAGTCCCCACTCTTCCGGGGCCCCAATTTTATGGAAACAAGTTCCCCCGGGTCTCCAATGGCTTAATTTAAAGTTCGGGCCGAGGAAAAAGGTTTTTAAAAAAAAAAAACCCCCATGTGAGGGTTTTTTGCCTTTGGGGCCCCTTCGGGGGGTCAGGCCCACCCCCGGCCCCCAAGGGAAGGGCATCCACCTCTAGGTTTAAAAAGGGTCTTTCTGGTTCGGGAAGGGGGGAACCCAAAATAGGTGCTGAGGAAAATACGTCTTAGGGCCCGGAGAATGTTTTCTTGGGGAAAACGAAGGGCCAGCACTCGGGTTAGATTCTTAGGGGTTGAGAGCCACAATGGGAGCCCCCACGTAGGGGAAGGGGGGGAATAAAACTCCCGGTAGAAATTGGCGAATCCTAGAAAACTTTTGAATCCCCCGGGGGGACCAACGGGTTTGTGGCCCTGGATCGCGGGAGCTTACCCGGGTCCATTGCAGCCCTCGATTGGAAACAAAGAAACCCAAGGAAAGGAAAGGCGGGCCCTGGTGGAACCGACACTTCCCCCCCCCCCAAAGTTTGGCATCAGTCGATTCCCCCGCGGGGTTCGGCAGGCCTGGATTTACTTGTCCCGATGGGTCGGGAAAGACAGGGGAAAAAAAACGGGATGGTCTTTCCAAAAATACAATGCGCAGGAAAAAGAAAGAAGTCCCCGAAACGGTGGTTGACGAATCCTGAAATTGGCTGGGGCATTGCATAGCCCGAACGCATCACGAGATAAAAAAATTCCCGGGCCCAGGTTTTGTGAAAGCCGTTTTCCACTCATCCCCTTTCGCGTTTTCTGATGAGGTTTTATGGGCTCCCATGGTCTAATTTATTTAAAAAAAAAAAATCGTGGCCCCCCACGGAGGGGGATCAAATAGCTCAGAGACAGGGGTAGAGGGTAGCGGTTTTTCCCACCGTGATCTTGTTTAGCCCTTTAGTCAAAACACGGGGGGGCGAAGTAAACCATTTTTTTTCGGGAGAAAAAAAAACCAGCCCCGGCGGGCGGGGGAAAAGCCCTTTGGTAAAAAATTTCCTTCGAAAAAAATTCCCCTTGGAAATAGGCCGACATGGCCGGGGCCCGGGGCACAGACAGAGGGTAGCCCCAAACCCCGGGGAGGATGGTTCCGGAAGGGGTCGTAGGGCAGCCAAAAGGCCGATGGGGTGGTCCCCCTTTCACCCTTTTCCCCGGGGAAAAAAGAAACCCCCCATCCCCAAAAATCCTGGTACCCCCCCGCTGGCAGCCCTTGCAGGGACTTGATAGACGACTGGGGGACCCGATGGCCCCCCCGGGCGAGGTCCCACCAAACAGAAATCCTGGCACTCCTTTCCCCCAAAAAATGAAAAAAAAAAATAAAACCCTTCCCCCCCCTTCCCCCCCCCTTTCCCCCAAAATTAAATTCCCCAAGTGGCCCCCTTTTCCCCCCAAAAAAGGGGGGCCCCAAAGGGAAGCCCCAACAAATCGCCGAAGACCGCGAGGCGGCCCAAAAAAGGGAGATCTTCCCCGGGTTGTGGGGCCCCCCAACAGGGAAGGGTCCCCGGCCCGGGGTTTTGATGAACAGAAGGGAAAGTCACTGAAAAAAGCCCCCCACTGACGGGATAAAATAACCAAGGGTTCTCCAGGCATTTACGGCAAGCGTTGCTTTGACACCAGGGGGGCGTGAATAAAGTTTTCCCGGGGACCCGGAGCCCGGGAAAGGCAGAGCCCCGGGAACGATAGACCGAAACCGTCGTTACTTGTACCGGAAACAACAGTCGGGGAGAGGAAGAGTGAGCACCTGGGGGGACGCCTCTCCTACCCCAAAGGGTTTTGCGAGCTTTTCCCCGCCCCAGGAGGACCGGGCGGCCCCTCCTAGGGAAAAATGGCCCGGAAACTGGCGCAGTAGAGAAAAGGGGTCTCCATCCGGGCGGGGGACCGCTCCTCCCCCGAAAAGGGGGGGCCCGGTAAACCCCCTGAAAGGGTTCCTCTGTACGAACTGTGGGGGGAAGGAAAGGGAAAGGCCCTTTTGGGAAAACAGGGGGCCAAGCGAGGTAGGCGGAAAGGCAGTGAAAGCCACCCTCTTGGCTGGCTCCTGCTGTCCCCCTTCCGCGAACCGCCCCGTAAAGGCGGGTAGCCAAAAGGAAAATTGGCACAAAGGAAGAAAAAGGTTTCCTTGCCAAAGTGGTCTTTTTTTCCCTGCTTGACTCCCCCTTTTTTGAACGGGGGGCGCAAAGGGGGAGGCCTTTCCCCAGGGACACCCTCGGAACTAGGGGGGAACGGGACCGCATATTCCCCTACGGAGGAGTCCCCTTGGCGTAGGTTCAGTAGCGCTGTCTCCGCGGAAGATGCTCCGCACAGGCTCCTCGAAAACGCTGCGGAATTCAGTTGAGGAAAACCTGTAGGTCTGCGGTCAACAGGGTCGTTCCGGTCCCAAAGGGGGTGTCGCCCGGGCCCGGGGGCCTTTCCGGTAGCAGCTCACCACGAACGCCACCTTCCCCCCTTTCAGTGGAAACTGCCCAGGCCATCACTCCACGTGCATGGAGCACTGCGTAATAAAGCCTCTGCAGAGCTTCGAGTCCCGTCAAACTTGGAGGGTAGAGGAAGGCGAAGCTTCGGACCCACAGTTCCCTAGCGGGACGGCCGAAGGAGATGGAACCACTGGTGAAGTGGCAGGTTGCTGCTGCTGGGGGGCCCAGGAAATTGGCGCATCATGGCGGACAGCTGACCCAATTGCTGTGCATGTTGTGCAATCTGCTGCGACTGTTGGCCGACAGTGTTCGTGAGATCCGCTAGACCTTTGGGGCAAAGGCCCCTTTGGGGCGGGATCCATGGCTGGATCAAAACTGTAACGGCTGGATGGTGGAACCCTGTGGACCACCGCAAGCGATGATAGCAAAGCCACCCCCGGGGAAACCCGGAATTAAGTAGTCCCGGTTTTCACCAGAGCCCGCCGCAAAGGGAAAGGGCTTGCTGCGGCGTGAGGCTACCAGGTCTCCCCCCTGACGTGACTTGCTTGCGATGGCGGCTGAGGTGCAGCGTGGTACAGAGTCGTAGTCCCAGAGAATCGTAGTCGTTGGGCAGGCAGAAGGTCAGGGCAGGCGGCAATGGTTTCGTGGTCGTGGACAGGCAGGAAGGTCAGGGCAGGCAGCAGAGGTTCGAGTCGAGAAACGTAGCAAAAGGTCTGGTACACGGTAGGGCGAGAATACACTTTGGAAACGCTTTAGCTAAGGCACAGGCAACATAGAACCCGCAAGGGGTGATTGTGGGACGTGACTTAAGTAGGGGAAGCGCCTGCAGTTAGCCAATTATCGGGGCGCTGGCCCTTTAAATCCTCGAGACACGCTGGGCGCGCGCGCCTTAGGCCCCCGGGGGGCCCCCCCCCGCGCACCTCGGCCGGCAGAGGGCGCGGACGGCACAGGAGCGGGGTCAGGTGAGTTCCCGGCAGGCGCGGACCCCCGGCTCGTCCCGCGGCGGCACCCGACCCTGGTGGGCGCCCGGGGGGGCGGCCACGGGTGCGCCCGTGGCCCGCGGGCCGAGGAGCGGAGGGTACCGCGACTTTTATTTTCTACTTGTAGATTTTTCAGTTCTGTTGTCTGTTTGGGTTTATGGAGATAGCTATCTTGCCTGAGTTATCTTGCCTGAGCTACTTTTCACAACATTTAGACAGATGCTTTACAGCAGCTTCGTGGACATGGGAGCCTGTGAACAGGAGCAGACCCACTGACTTCTATAGGAGAGCTTTCTAGGCAGGCTCTGTGACCTGGGGAGAAGTTGCTGTGCAGAGAGGGGAAGAAGAGGAGCTTTGACTATCTCCTATTGTGACTGGTGGACATACCTCACAACTTTTAGAGATTTCAAAGAGGGACACATCAGGCCACGCCTCTAACCACGCCCAAACACATACATGTCAACTTTTTAGACTTTTTAGTCAAAAAGGGACACATTTTCAGGATTGTATTGTATCCAGTGATGAAATATTAAGTAAGTTATTATGTAATGTACAGCTAGGAAGAAATCAGATACTTTTTAAAGCAAAATAGTCAGTTTATTGACCCAACTCTATTTCCCAAATGAAAAAGAGTGACATTTATAGAGCTAAGAGGGATAGAGGGACATGGGTTAAAAATAGGGACTGTCCCTCCAAAATAGGGACACTTGGTAGGTATGCTGGTGGATCCTGTGTTATCTATACATATTGGTGTCATCTTTCAGTGTAATCCTGCCTGTGCTGATAATGAGGAGAAAACCCTTCTCTGCAGAACGGGAAGTGTCAGACTATTAGGCCAACGTGAAAACTGCCATACTTAAGCATTTTTAAAAATCTTGCTAGTGTAATGGAAGTTTTAAATAAAAAGCATAACCAGAAATTCTTAAAATATTTATTTAACATAAATGATTTAGACCATAGGTCATTTTCTGATGACACATTCCCTTTAAACAGCACAGGCAGCAATATCATTAAAAGTATGGCTAATATAGAACTGACATATTAACAACCACCTTTTACTGGATCTGAGTGGATCTGTTCAACCTCTAGGCCCATAACAGCTGCTATGGTTACACCCATGATATGACAAAAATGTTTGGTACTGGTAGGGCAGCTGTGGCCCCCAAAATCCTAAGAATGAGGTTTACCTGTTCGCTTATTTTTTTTTTTTAAATCACATGCTCAGGGAACGTTCACACAGTGCAGCTTCATTAACCCCCCCCCCCCCCCAAAAAAAATTATACATGTAAATGTTTGTGTGTTTTTGCCGCGTGTGACTTTATCTTCGACATTTCTCCGTTAATCTCTATGAAACAGCCATCCTTTCTCCAGGCAGATGGGACCTAAAACATTTGAATGTGGCTTACTAGTAAGGCTATGTCTACACAGCATACAAAAATGATCGTATTTCGGCAGTTTTAGGATTCTAAAACCGCTGAAAATCTGATGGTTTTGCATGCCCATAGACTTTAGGAGAAAAAACGACCTGAAGTCTACAAAGGTCGTTTTTTTCAGATCGTTTTCTGGCGGCGGTGGTTTTAGGAACATGTAAAAACCGCCGGCATCTTTATGTCGGTTTCCCGTACAATTCAAATGTATGAGCCAATGGAAAAAAAGCTAAAACTGACCGCGGTTTTTGCGCAAAACGTGACAAAAACCGTGCCATGAATCAGACAAAAAGTCATTGGCTTTCCAAGGGTTTTTGCCCCATGCTGTGTGGCCCTAGCCTAAGGATAATTTCACACAGTGCGGTTTTATGCATTTTTTTTTTTATTGCGCCCCGCACTGAAATTTAAATTTTACTTTTTTTTCCAGCCCAGCCTTTTAACAGTTACTAAATTTATTAAAAGGGGGGGGGGGGGGGGGGGTTTTAAAAGGGAGTGATCATTTTTTTTTTTGAAGTTTTCCCAGTTTAGGGTGTTTTTCCAACGGGGGCGTTTTTGGGGTGTTTTTTGATGCATTTTTTTGTCAAAAATTTGTATAACTTTAAATGTTGGCCTTTCGCATAAAAAAACGCTTTTTAAAAAAAAAAACCCCCAAAAAGCACGGCGTAAAAGGGCACCCAAAGGGAAATGTTTCAACACGCATTTTTTTGGAGCGCTTTTTCACTGCGTTTTTTGGGTTTCCTGGCGTTTAAAAAACGGGGGGAAAATGGCCCCCCATAATTAGGGAAACCCCATACCCTCTCATAGAAATATGGATTAGGGGCCTCGTCCCCCGTTTGTACAAAAACGACGATTGTACGAGGGGGGAGATAATTTCCCATGTCTAGGGCCCCCGGGGGGGGCCCCCGGGGAAACACCCCCGATGTACTGGGCACGAAACTATATGCCCCACAATACATCGTGTGAACAACCCTATAAAAACAAAAATTGATTATTCACTAGTAACCCCTTTTTGCAAAAAATTTTTAGAGCTGAAAGCTATTCCTTTGCAGTGAAAGTACTACAAGTGAAAAAAAACCAAAAGTGCAATTTTAGAATCACCCCAAAGGGTTTTATTTCACAACAGCAAATTTTGCGGCACATACAGTCCACCACAAAACGCCGGGGTTGTTTTGGGGGTCACGCTGACCATAGACATTCTTTAAACTCGGGGGCGCGTAAATCCTGCGAAAAAACTGACATGCCCATTTTAAATTCTCCCCCGTCCCGTACAATACATCGTATTTATGAGCGGGGAAGAGGGGGGTGTAATCCATATTTCTCTATGAGAGCTATGGATCCCCGAAAATTACGGGCAAAAACCCTAAAATTACGCTGCAAAATAACCCCGTATGAACAAAACCCTGGGGGTGCTTTCACCCCGACGTTTTTTTGGGAGCTTTTTTTTAAAGCTTTTTTTTGGGCAGAACGGGGCACATCAATTAATGCTGTACATTTCGGCACCAAAAAAGGCACCAAAAGCGCACAAAAAAATGCAGCTAGGCACAATAATTTCAACTTTACTTGGGAAAAACTTGTCCAAACAATTTAAAAAAATTGACCCGGCGCTCATTTCAGGGAAAAAAAACAAACAAAACCTCATCAAAAAAGCACCCTCACATGTAAAAGCATCCCAAGATTTATTTTTCACCCGTTAAATTTTTTGGGACTTTTTTTTAATTGCAGAAATGCACAACATAAAGGCCAAATTAAAAGCGTGCTTTTTTTGTAATAAAAAAGCACCAAAAAACCCCAAAAGTTTAAAAACACTCTAAGGCTAAAGTCCCGGGGTCAACACTTTTTTAGTTTTTTTCTCCCGGGTTTTCCCCTTTTCCGAAAACCGCTGAAAAAAACAACATTAAAAAAGGGTTTTTCCCATTGAAATTTAATATTTAAAAACTTTCTGTATTTTCCCCCAGGGAAATTTTTTTTTTTTTTTTTGCTCCAGGTTGTTTTTTGAAGCACCTTGCAAAAAAACGACAGAAACAAAGGGTTTTGAAAATTTTTCTATTTGAAATTTTTTGTAAACTGCCGGAAAGTTTTTTTTGACACTTTTTTACCCGGGGAAGTGACCAATACCGGTCGGGCTATGGGGACCCCGGGATTTGCACTGTTTTTTCGGCCCCTTCCCCACGGCTGGGGGGGGGGGGGCCTTTTTCCTCCGGGGAAAGATTTTAGGGAAAACCCCTCCCCCTTTTGACATTGAGATGCACATTTTTCCTCCGGGAAAACCCACGGAAAAGTGGGATACCAATGTTTTGGGGGGGCAATCGCGGGGGGGCAAAACTGCCGGCGGAAAACCCGTTTCAGTGGGGACTCTTCCCCGGGTTTTTCCCTAGAGCCCCTTTTTTTCTAATTTTTGGGCCCGGGGTTTTTTTGGCGGGCCCGGCAAACCGCAAAACCGGGCCCGAAAAACCCCGGGCCCAAAAACCCCTGCAGTGGGGACATTCCCTAAGGGTTTCTTTTAAAATGGGGGTGGTTTTTTGGGCATTTTTTTTAAAGTTTTTTTTTTTAGAAAAGCACAAAAATTAATGCTGTTCATTTTGAAAAAAAAAAAAACCCTCAAAAAACGCCCCTGTGTAAAAACCCCCCCCTTTAAAGTTTTAAAAAAAGGGAAGGAATTATAAGGGTTTAAAAAAAAATCTCATGAAAATGTATACAACCAACAAAGATTAAGACTACAACCAACAAAGATTAAGACTACCACCAGCTCATAGGCACTACTCATAAAAGCCACCTGTTTAACATTGCGTTTTTGTTTTTGTTTTTTTAATGTATCACAAACACATGCAGTAAATACCCCTGCGTTTTTCGAAAAATGTGTTCATTTTTAAAAAGGTGTGTGTTTCTATAATGTACATGAAAAAACTTTTAACTCTCGGTTTTTAAAAAATCATGATCAAACATGTTTAAGCCGCCCACGGGCTTCAACGTGGTCTCAAATCGGGCATCCCCCATCCTTTTCTTTACCTCTCAATCGAGCCCCAAAACAGGCTCCACTGGGGGCACCGACCCTCCCCTTATTCAGAAGAAAAATAAAAAAACCCCCCAACCTGCAAAAACTGCCCCTTTTTATAAAAGCCCCTTTTTAAAAGTGGGGGGGGGACAGAAAACCCAAAATTAAACACCCCTTCCTTTTTCCCTATGGTTAAAATCCAAAGGGACACCAAGTTTTAAAAATATGTTTCTGCAAACAAAAACATTTTTTGAAAAAACGTATGCAAAACCCGGGGGGCCATGGGAGGGGGTCGGCACACCCTGGGAATTTTAAAATTTTACACACACAGACCGCCCCCCAGCGGCACAATTTTTGCAAAAAGGGGCAATACACTACGCGAAATCCCCAAAGGGAAACATTTTGGGTATCTATCATTAAAAATTCAAAAAAACTTTTTAAAACTCTCGGTTTTACATATCATGAACAGAACATTTTTAAAGGGGCCCACGGGGCTTCAACTGGGCTCAAATCGGATCCCCATCCTATCCCTTTACCCCTCAAACGACCAATCAGGGCCTCTCCTGGGTCACCGACCTCCAAATTTTAAAAAGAAAAAATTAAAAAAACCCCCCAAACCCGCAAAGCTGCCCCTTTTAGACAGCCCCTTTAGAGTGGGGGGGGACAGAAAACCCAAAAAGGAAGCCCCCCCCCTTTCCCCTATAGGTTTAAAATCAATGTACACCAATTAAAAAGATTTTCTGGGACACAAAAAAATTTTTTTAAAAAAAGTATGCAAACCCCGGGGGCCACTGGCAGGGCAGGGGGCCCCCACATGTAAATTTTCATTAACACAAAACAGACCGCCACCACGCACATTGGTTTTGGGGGGGTTTTTTTTTTTTTCTCTCTGAATAAAGGAGGTCGGGTTTACCCCGCGGGGGCCTGATTGGGACGATTGAGAGGGAAAGGGTAGGGTAAGGGGGAAAAAAAGGAAAAAAAATTTAAAAAAAGAAAAAATTTGGAAAGTTAAGTCGTGGGCAGCTTAAGCCCTCTTTTTATTTAAATTAGTGAAAACCCAGAGTCCAAAGGTTTTTTCCCCTGTATGATAGATAGCAAAAAAATCCCTTTTTAAAGGGGTTTCCAAGTAGGGGTATTGCTCTTTTTTTCAAAAAAAAAATGTGCCGTTTGGGGGGCGGTTCCCCCTTGTTCGGTGACCCTGAGAAAGGGCCCGATTGGGTCGATTGGGAAAATAAAAAATAGGGTAAGGGGCCCTTCCCGAATTTTTAGACCCACGTTGAAGGGCCGGGGGCCCGCTTAAAAAAGTTCTGTTCATGAAAGGAAAACCCAAGTCTTTAAATTTTTTTTTTTGAAAGATAGATAGCATAAATGCTTCTTTGGGGATTTCGACGTAGTGTTTCTATAATGAACTCAAATTTGAAACGCAGGTTAAATTTGGGTTAACCAAAAGATGCAGGCATTTTTTAAGCCCTTGAAAAGCACAAAAAATGTGAACCCAAACAATTTGGGAAATTTACACGGCTAAAATTTTAATGGGTATTTTTGATGCGTTTGTGCCCCTGAAAACGGGGTTCCCCAATCATATCCAAAACTTAAATGGGAAACCCCTTGTTTGGGTTTTTCCAAAAGGAAAAAACAGAATGCGTCAAATCTCGGGCAGATTTCCCCGGGAAATTTCATTTTTGGGGGAAATCTGCCTCTAAATTCAGCCTCCCAAAACCCCCATCAACAACTGAAAATCCCGGGATATAAAAACCGTTTTTGAAACCCCATGGATTCTACATATGGTATAAACACTGACAATCAGCTCTGTGAACATTTACTTACTCCCCGTCCCAAATTTGGGGTTTTTTAGAGACTTAATTTCCCTTTTAGGTGGGGGGAGAGGCTCCCCAAAATTTTCACAGGCCTTTTCTTAAATTTAAAAGGAATCCCGTTTCCCCTTTTTCCCGGGTTTTTCCCTATTTTTAAAATAGGAAAAACCCACTTTACATGGGGTGGTCGCCTCTCGACAGCCGATCTCAAGTACTTACACCCTTTAACTAGAGATTTCAGTCAGCTGCTCTAAAAAATATTGGGGGAAATTTAAACAATCAGGGATAAGGGCCCCACAAAATGGAAATGTTAGGGTTTAATTTTTCACCCCGCGCTGGTAAACACAATCAAAGGCTGGGGAGGTTCCGGCCCCCTGGGGACCCACCCCCGGCCACACCCCCGTAAAATTTTCCCGGGGGGTAAATTAAACCCCCGCAAATACACCGTGTGAACCTAGCCTTTAAAACTAGATAGCTAAACATGCGTCAAAATTTTTCATTTGTGTTTTATTTAAACTGGGGCAGGGTTTGGGAACTATCCCAACTAAAATCCCACACCTTTAAAAAATTGGCTTAAATTTTTTCCACGCCAAAATTAAGTCGCACAGCATTGCACACTACGTCACACACCATTTCCATGAAACCACACCACATTTTTGTTGGAAAAAGGCAACATAAGTGTCTAAAACGGGCTCAGCAAAATAATAAAATTTTGGTTTTTAAAAAATGTACCTCAGTACTTTTGTCTCATATTTTCCAGTACTTTCCCGCCTTGATAAATTGCCCAAATTTTAAATTTGGCTTTATAAAGGGGGAAAAATTGGGAAAATCTGAGGCATTTCACTCTTTGTTGCCATGGTTTATGAAATGGATTAGCCCTATTCCATGAGGCTAATTCACATCCGCACTATCTAATACACTTTCCTACACAGAATATCTGTCAATAAGTAACGTCACCTTCTTTTTCTGCTGTGCAGATTACTATACTGCAGTACAAAAAAAGGTGCATATTACATGCAGTTTTCATGTGTATTTTAGTGCTGACTAATGCGTGAATAAGCCTGAAATTTTTGTTCAAGTTAAAGGGAATCTGTCGCCAATTTATTTATTTTTTTCTTAAAGTAAGACCCTGATCTATATTCCTTTCTTCTTTGCTGTTTTTATTTTCTGATTGTAAATTTCTCAATTCAGTTGTCTGTATATGATTGTGGGGCAGCATTCTTGCCTGCACTGCTTTAACAGCATTTAGAGAGATACTTTACAGCAGCTACATGGACATAGGAGCCTTAAAGGGGTTGTCTCACTACAATGATTGCTTTTTATGTTAAAGACCTTGCAAAAACAAGTCATTTTGCAATATATGTCCATTAACAGTATCCTACCTATTCTGAGATATCCCCTCTTGTATGGGCTGCATCAGCTCCTTAGGTTGCTGCCGGCGGGCCCAGGAGCGGCATTACCGGGGTAGCGGACACTGTAGCAGCTGCCCCGGGGCACGGGCCCCCCTGAGCGCACGGGCCCCGGAGCAACTGCTACCCCGGTAGTTACGCCCCTGCTACAGACCTGTTTATTCTCTCCTGATAGGCTGCCAGGACTGGTTGCTATAGCTACAGACCTGGCCTCTGCTGCAGCCTAGTAGAAGCCAGTAAACACGCCCCTGAATTCAAAATGAAATCAAGAAAATAGGACTGAGGTAAGATGAATCCATGTAGTGAGACAACCCCTTTAAGACTGACTCAGTCCCACTGACTTCTATAGGACAGTTTTCTAGGCATGCTCTGTGACCTGGGAAGAAGTCAGTGCACAGGGAGGGGTAGAGGGGGATCTGTGACTATCTCCTATTGTGACTGGTGGATCCTGTGTTATCTATACACATTAGTGTCTCATTTCAGTGTAATCCTGTTTCTACTGTTAATGAAGAGACTGCTGAAAATCTTTCTCTACAGAACAGGAAGTGTCAGACTATTATTAGGCCTAGTGGCCAAAGTGAAAACTGCAGGACTTAAGAATTATTAAAAAATATTATATAAAATAACCAAAAATTCCTAACAAATGTATTTAACATAAAAACGTGAATTAAACAATAGGTCTTTTTTTATGACACATTCCTTTTAAAAGCAACCCAAGTATGTGTCTCCTATTACTTTTCTACTGCACCAATTCTCTGTGAGTCTCCATCAGGTCCTTCCATTACAAAAAGTTCACCCCCTGCTGCTTGATCCTATTACAGAATTCCACATAGTACATATGAACAGGGCCCTATCTTTACCATTTGCTGCAGAGTCCATGATTGCAGTACTTCCTGTATCTTAGTCTTCTCAACAATTATATTAGATAACTATGAAAAAGTGTGGTACATCATCTTTTCCAAAGAAATATGCCTTTAGTCTTTGTGTGTCATGAAAAGGCGCCACTAGTGCTAAAAAAAAATAGTGAAATAGTGTTTTTTGCTGTTCTAAAATCTCCAGTGAATGGCCGGCTTGATAGTTTGAATAGCTCTAGACGGATCATTTTTAGTTCATGTTTACCTCAGAGTATCATGTAACCTCATTCAGATGCAAATAATACACAGCATTACATGTACCTAGAGTAGTGTATGAGCACAGCTTGCTATAAATATGGCATCATTCACCCCATGCTTTTGATCCCTGTGTATCATATACCTTAAAGGGAATCTATCACCAATATCTTTTTCTACTAATTAAAACCAGATACTGATACATATTATTTCTTCTTAGCTGTTTTAGTTTTCTTATTGTAGATTTTTTTTCTCTTGTATATGAGTATGGGGGCAGCCATCTTGCCTTGGCCGCCATTAACAGCATTTCGAGAGATGCTTTACGGCAGCTGCATGGACTTAGGAGCCTGTGAACAGGAGCAGACCCATTGATTTCTCTGAAAGAGGCATGCAATTCTTTTCAAGACGGAGCCGAGCTGCGATTTTGAAACACGCAGCGGCGATCCCTAATGTGAACACCGCTCCGTGTTCGGCATAGACAGCAGTGATAATCTCACTGCTAATTGTTAGATCAGTCTTGGGGACCGACAGAGCGGACCCCAAGACGGATCCTAAAAGCGCTTGTAACACAGAGTGTAAACACCATGTGAACAAACCCTTAGGATGTATTTATACAAAATAAAAGAATGTTTCCTATAAATACATACAAATAGCTCTAAAACATCTTTCCAAGAATGATACCTCTAAATCAGGGATGTCGGACTCCTTTTCACCGACAGCCACATCAGCATTATGGTTGTCTTCAAAGGAGCCAAATGTTACTGTAAGACTGTATAAAAAGTAACTACGTGAGCCTCTTTTGCTGTACTCATGCAGGCTACATAAAATGAGGTTATGGGCTGGATCTTGTTTGATAAGGCCACGTCCCCACTGCACGGGTTTTCGGACGGTTTTTCAGCCGGTTTGCTGTTTTTCAGACCACCTGAAAAACCGGCCGAAAATGAGCACAATTGTGCTCTATGGAAAACCCGTGCAGCAGTCCCCACTCCACGGGTTTTCCGCCCGGCAGCAAAACATAGATCAAGCACCATCTTCCGTCCGGTTTCCGGACGGAAGATGCGCTTCTCAATGGGAGGCGGGAGGGCTGTTCTCCGCTCATCGCGGAGAAAAGCCACCCCCCCCCCCGCGGCCGTGGGGACGGGCGTAAAACAGGACAAATACCGGCCGGCAAAAAGGCCGGTGTTTGTCCTGTGCCGTGGGGATGCACCCTAACTGTGCTCTATATGATTGTTATATACAGTAGTTACAAATAATACCACCAAACATGGAACCATTATTATCATCAAACCCCCAATTGCCTGGGGCCCCTATGCTTATGGTGCCTAATGAATGAGACAGCTCTGCATTTTCCATATTATAAACTATAGATCTTTTGTGCTATATGTTTAAAAACTATTTTAGGCTGTAAAATGTCAGGATGTCAAAAACTTGATGGGTATGGGCCAAACTAAGGACATGCCTTCCATTGTATTTTCCAAAGTTTATTTCCACCATAGAAATTCTCTACAAAGGTTTTGCCACCTAGCTTAATTTTGTATACATATAGTCTCTGTAAGGGCATGTCCCCACTGCACGGGTTTTCGGACGGTTTTTCAGCCGGTTTGCGGTTTTTCAGACCACCTGAAAAAAATGGCCGAAAATGAGCACAATTGTGCTCTATGGAAAACCCGTGCAGCCAGTCCCCACTGCATGGGTTTTCCGCCCGGCGGTTTTGTCGCCGGCTGACCGGCGACAAAACTTGAACATGCAAAAATCTTCCGTCCGGTTTCCGGACGGAACATGTGCATCTCAATGGGAGGGGGAGGGCTGTTCTCCGCTCATCGCGGAGAAAAGCCGTACCCCCCGCGGCCGTGGGGACAGCCGCAAATCCGGACAAATACCGGCCGGCAAACCAGCCGGTATTTGTCCACTGCCGTGTAAACGGCCCCTAAGGGCGTGTTCTCACAGCACAGGACAAATACCGGCCGGTATTTGTCCTGTTTTGCGGCCGTCCCCGTGGCCACGGGGGGAGGGCTGTTCTCCGCGATGAGAGAACGCATAAAAGCATAAGTAAAGCATGGGTAAAAATGCAAGATACAAATTACGCTTACGCATTTCAGACTTCACTCGCCTTTGTTCACAGCATCACATAAAACACTTGATAGGTTTGCGTTAAGGGCTTGCTTCATGTCCTCCGTAGCCTAGTGACATAGGGAGCAGAGGAGGAATCCAGTTGCGTACAGGAAAGAGGACATCATGGAGATGACAGAGAGGGCTCTCCCACTGAACTTTGGTTTGCTATTGCTATGTAGATAAGTGACATGCTTTCTCCTTTCTTCTCTCAAGTGTGTATATACTATAGTTTTATATTCCATACTATTTCAACAGAGGCTTATGAAGTACAAGGGCTGTTTTTTAAAGGGAAACTTCCATCAGGAAGGGATTTTTTGTTGAGATCAACATTCCTTTTTTTCGTTCAGAATTTTTTTGCAGTTTTTTTTTATTTATTTTTTTATTTTGGCAGTCCTATGCAATTGAAAATCACATATAAAGTCTTCGCCTTCTCTAGGTGTGGTAATAAAGAGATAACACTGAAAGGCATTCAGACTGATTTGAGTTTATTATAGTTGTTGCAACAAATGCTTATCTGCAAGTTAGTTACATATAGTAGGTAATGAGATAATGATTGCTCTATTGCTTTCTGGACTGGCCAAGATAAAGATTACACTAGAAAGGGCAATGACCAATACATGAAAGGATAATGGGTTTATCATTTTCTGCACTGGGGAGGGGAGTTCCTTCACACTTATCAGGTCCTGAACACTTACCTCTCCCAGGCCCTTAGTGGGGCTGAAAGAAACCTATTGGAGCTCACAGAGAGGAGGTCAGTGAGACAAACCTGGAAGTATTCGACATAGGGAAACTTTAAAAATGAAATAAAAAATACAACTACATTATTTTTACACAAAAAAATTCATATTGTAGTCACAAATTGCCTGTCGGGAGCTAAACTTTTGTTCGATGATGGTGTCTCTTGCAGAATGGGACACAGGGTAGGTAGATCTGCTTATCCTTATACTACATAATGATCATATTTTTGGCCAAATGAAAGCGTGATGTGTAAAATATGGGCCCTTGCAGTAATGGCAAATTTCTGTGCTTACTTTTAGTCCGCACCATTTTAGCAAGTAAGATCTTTGTTTTCAGCATAAGTATTATGGTACACCCTCTCTTTCCCATAGTATGAATTTTGGGAGTCTCTACTCCCCTAGGCTGGCATTAGTGCAGTAGTGACATGGTTTGTGTGTGGGGGTGAGGGAAGTGTAACAAAGTACGCGCTTCCCCTATTACAAGACTGAATAAAAGTATTCTGTAAATAGCGTGAAACATGGCAAGCATCACATTTTCTGGATGACATACTCCTCAGTAAAATACAATCCCTGCCTACTCAGACCCCTCTGTAATTTCTATAATGATTTCGTCATCTCATAAAATAGCTTGGCCTTTTTTTTATATGAGTAGATTCATCATAAATCAGTGAACTAATGAAAACTGCAGCAATACATTAAATGGGACACAGAACTGATGTCTAAAGCATCTTACTGGCAGCGTTATGTAACCAGCGCCAGGCAGACAGCCTGCATGCGAGAGTGATACAAGCGGCTGGATTATCTGCTATTACATTACTAAAGATTAAATGGTCTCTGGATGGCAGGACGAATGCAATGTGATTAGAGAGAGTAGCTGAGAGAATTTTAGAAATGCCAGAGTCTATACAAGCTCCTATATATAGACCTAACTACCTGTCTGTCTATATAGTTATCTATCTAGCTGGTTATCTGCCTGTCTGTCTTTTGAGTGTTTGTCTATCTTGCTATCTATGCTAAATCTTATAAACAGAGTCACCTCTTTATTATTTATTTTTTTCTAAACCGGTCATGGAAAAGAAAGGGATTAATTGGCTTGAGATGAGAAATAGCACCACTCCTGTCTGTAGTGTACGTCTAGCAGTGCAACACATTCCTATACCAGTGAATTATGTTAAACTGTAAGGCTATGTTCACACGGCTTAAATTTGGGAGCATTTCGCCACGCATTTCGCGGCGCACTGAGCTCTAATACGAGCGAAATGCGCCTCAGTCATTACGGTAATCCATAGTTTTCATAGAGAACTATGGATTACTCCTCCTCTCCCCGGGCCTACAATACGACGCGCGGGGAGATAAGTGACATGTCATTTATTCACGATGCTTACGCAAGTAATGACAGTCTATGGGGACTTTAGGGCTTGCTCCGCACCCCCCCCCCCCCACCGCATCGTAATTGCTGTACTATATGCTTTGCAATTAGCCATGCGAACTTCGCCTAAGGCTATATTCACACTGCGTGCTTTCGGAACACATTTAGCTGCGTATTTGCGCTCTAATACGGTAATCCATAGAGATCCTATGAGACTATGGATTACACCTTCTCTCCCCGCTCGTACACTACGATCGTACTGTACGCGTGGGGACATAAGTGACATGTCAATTACTTGTGGCGGATACGCGCCGCTTGAAATGAATGTGCCCGTATGAATGTGCGCGTATTAGCGCAAGCTCCCGAAAGACACGATGTACTGAGGCGCGTACTGTGTGCCGCAGTACATCATATGAACATAACCTAATACAGGCAGACCCCGACTTACAATTTTTCGACTTGCGTCTGCCCTCTAGATACAAATGGACACTTATGGGATGTGACTCAGTCTGTTGACGTCACACACTAAGTCATGCCTCATAAGGATGTGGGGACGTCACAGTTGTTCTACTGTGTGTGCACAAAGGGGAGTATGAGGACCGGGCAGACTGGTGAGGGGAATGTGCTTTCTGCCTGTGGTAGAAATAATCCACTACTCTCCTTACCAATGGGCCTCATGCTCACTAAAGTATCAGGAGCTGTGCTGGTGGCAAAGGGCATCTTTGATGGGGCTATTACCAGGGGGCGTAACTTAAAGCTCTGGGGCTCCAATGCAAAATCTATAGACTAGCCACTGTCTACCATGCGCCACTGATAATACTGGTGTAGTCGTATGTGACTTAGGGTCTTGGACCCGGTAGCGACTGCTACCTCTGTACCCCCTATAGCTCCACCCCTGTCCGTTACTTAGGGGTTACAAGCAGGCAGTGTCCTATATTGTGTACACACCAGTACTGCTCCCACCTGCACCATCAGCTACAGTAAAGTGCCCACTAGTCTCCTGACGCTGAAGAACTACAAGTCCCAGACTCGCCCAGATAGGGTGTCGTGTAAGCGGAGGAGGGGCACAGGAAACGGTACAATCCGCAAACTACACAGTGCTCTAAACACATCTCCGATAACCATTGACTGTGGGTTCCCCGAGAGATGCTGCATGACCCCCAGCCACATGTAGAGCCTCTCACCTTAGTACTTGGTGTCGATATACCGCAGCATGGTGTTCAGACTTGCATACAAATTCAACTTAAGAACATACTTACAGTCCCTATCTCGTTCCTACTCGGGGACTGTCTGTACCAGACGTAGCAAACAGCCAAGACTAATCTCAAACAAACCCTTTAAATAGCTTCTAATTGGCACATTTAAAGAAAGTTTTCACACTCGCCTACATTATAACTTTGATCTCGATACTGTATGTCCTGTACCTCACTTAATGATGTATCTTGTCCATATTGCAGTCTTAATAGACAGCTGTCATATAAACATACAATGCTCCCACTAAAGTCCTATGAGGTCATCAAAACCAGAGACTGAATTTAGCTGAGACTACACAGTGGCTGATAGCAGGAATGGTATAAAAAAATAAATTGGCTGCAGTCTTATCAGTAGATTTGTGATTACATATAAACATATTATATATTTTAAATATAAACTTATTAACCTTAATAAAACACACAAAATCCCAAAGTGGAATGTGGCAATTTGTTGAGAAACTACATGCAATTCTGCCCCCTGACTGCAGAGCAATCCTTTATCAGCCTTCTGCACCTTCATGCAACATGTTTCCCAATTTTATCCTTGTTGAACCTCTTCAAATTCTCTTCTGTATACTGTAATGTTTCTTTTTTATATTGCTTTGTCTATTAGAATAATATTATTGCTTATTAAATGGTTGTGCTTCATAACTAGTATAAACAGAGACCGGATGTGAACATTTACAAGTCAATGTAGTAAAAGGGAGGGGCATCCCAATATAAGACGGTAAGGTGACTCCGATGTAAAAGTAATGGGTCATGGTGTATGCTCCTCCACCCTGATGAGTCTTATTCGTTTATTCCTTGGTTTACCTTTGCTGCCTTCTGTTGTGTTTCCACCAACACAATAAATACATTTTATACTTCCTAAAGCCATTTTAGATTTTATCCTACAGCTTATTTTTTATTGAGTAGGATCAAGTGAGCTGAACAGCGACATGTTACTGGGAGCCAGTGAGCTGCACAGGGTCCTGAGTCTGGCTCCCCCTTGTATCCCCCCACCAATTATTGCTGCCTCACGCAAACACTATGAATATGTCACATACGCTATGCCTGCTGGCTATTTGGGTCTTCTAAAACTCTGCTTCTTGTGTGCTACCCATATGCCTAATATCCCTTGTCTCATGCCTGTCCTTGTCTGCCTCAGCTTTCAATTACAATTATTTTTCTGGATGCTAAGGCCCTCTAATGGCGGCTGATGTTCCTCGTAGTAGAGCATCACAGCTGCTAACGTATAAAGAAATTCTTCTAGCCTTATACATTTAGGGCCACATGTATGAAAACTGTCTAGGTCTAAAACTCACTATGCTGCCTATAGCAATCAGAGTACCCATTTCATTTCATATAGTGCTTTGGAAAAATGTGTGGCGCTCTGTTTGCTATAGGCAACAAAGTGAGTTTTAAACTTAGTTTCCATACATGTGGTCCTTAGTGTTGCGTTTTGGCTTAAAAGAAGCAAAGAATTTAAAGGACTTCCCCATCATAAATACTTAAAAAAAAAAAAAAAAGGAACCTCCTTTTCTATTATTATATTCTCGTGCCCCCCTTTTTGTTCTGATGATGGACTTAAGTGAGCCCATTTAGGTATAGATTATAGCAACACCTTCTACTGACAGTTGGATGGAGCAGTATATTGAGTTGGCTCTATTAACAGCTGTACCAGGAGCAAGAAGAGAAACATTTATCAATACTGTCTAACTCTTAGACAGTGTAAAGTTAGACTAAGCAGACTTAGACTGTGCCACATGAATCAGTGTTCATAAATCTGGCGCAGGTTAGATTGGTCTAGTCTAACTTTGCAACATTTTTAAATTTGATTTCTTAATGCCACTAACTGTGCCAAAATTTTGGCACAATTTTTGGGCGCACATGGTTGTACACAGGTCTATCAGTTCTAATGCGACAGATACGGCAGTGGAGGAGGCTCATAGGCTTCATAAGAGTGAGATCAGACGTCCATGCAAGCATCGGGCAACATGCATTACACAAGTCTGGAGTGATGGCCCAAAAAAAGGTGAAGAAACCTCGACTTGAATCTCATCATAAGTGTTGGCAAAGAGTTTACAGAAAAGTACAAAAAATGGAAGATTGGAAATGGATGATTTGGAGCGATGAGATGATAGTCAATAGACCAGGCTCTGATGGGGGCAAATGGGTTTGGGGCTAATGGATCAAGAAATTAAAGAAACTGTCAGGTTCGATGGAGGAAACCTGATGATATGGTGATTCACAGCCAAAGATGTTGGGTACTTGACTAGGATTTATGTTGATCTCAATGTGAGTATCCTACATATACTCGAGTACTATGGGTATAAAAAGGACAACATAGTGTTCCAGCAGGACAAAAACCTGAAGCATACATCAAGGTTGGAGAAGGAATGTTTCATTGCCAATGAAGTAGAGTTGCCCTATTGGCCTCCACAGTCCCCAGACCTCAACCCAATCGAAAACTTGTGAGTACAGTTGAAGAAAAAGCTGTATTTGTACCCAAGTCCAGTCTGCACCAACATTTGGAAAGTGTAGAAGAGACCTGGGATCAGATTTTGGTCAAGACATACTTGAATCTGATCCAGAGCCCAGAAGGATTCAGGCAGTATTGAAAGCCAAAAGGTGAATTTACAAAATACTAAGAAAATAATAAAAATTAACATTTTGATTTGTAGGATCAAAACAGTAATAATGCAGTTACATGACAAGAATCTGCAGAACTAAGCACATGCTAAATACTTGTGAGTCAAATTAATGTACAGTGGGTACAGAAAGTATTCAGACCCCTTTAAATTTTTCACTCTTTGTTTCATTGCAGCCATTTGGTAAGATCAAAAAAGTTAATTTTTTGCTCATTAATGTACTCTCTGCACCCCATCTTGAAAGAAAACCCCCCAGAAATGTAGATATTGTTGCAAATTTATTAAACAAGAAAAACTGAAATATCATATGGTCTTAAGTATTCAGACCCTTTGCTGTGACACTCATATTTAACTCACATGCTGTCCATTTCCTTCTGATCCTCCTTGATATTGTTCTACTCCTTCATTGGAGTCCAGCTATATTTGACTAAACTGATTAGGAAAGGTAAAA